>JALHCA010000359.1:0-28495 GCA_024340505.1 Tolypocladium nubicola
CATGCAACAATGTACTGAACGGTAAATAGCGTAGCGCAGTGGCCCTCTAGGGGACTCCCTCCGGGCGTAATAAATAGCATCAGCATTGGCTCCCGGACGGTTAACTCCGCTTAGTCATGCCGGACAAAGTCGGTCTGCGAATCGCCAACTTCCCCGTCTTCAAAGCTGCATTTTCAGGTATCCCTGGATCGAGCCACTCTGCGGCATTGGCCTGGATCTAGAGCGTCCGATCGCCCGGCACGCAGACTGCCGCCACTCTGGACCAGATGCGCGTCATGCCAGGCACAGAGATGCGGCGCCCACGTGGTGTCCATGTGTCTGGGCGACCTCGGCAGCGCGAGCCGCCGCCCCGGATGCCCCAGATCTGAACCGCATCGCCGCTCATGTAAGCGGCCTTTGGATGGCAGCTGGCGGCTGCCATCTGAAAGCCGCCTGAGCTGAGCGTCCCAGAAAGGAAATAGCTGCTATCCGTGTCCGAGCCGATGCGGAGCCCAAGTGGAGACCCGTCCTGTCGATATCGCCGTTTCCGCCGGACCGCTGCGGCACAACATCCCTTTGGATCTTGCGTGAGCAAGTTTCTCACCTGCGGTTGGCTCGCGCCATGACTCCTCGGCAATTTATGGGTTCGAGAGCGCATCTCAGTTAGTCAGGCCTGGCGCTCGGAGATCTTGACAACACCGAGGACCCCACCGTCGATACGTACAACGCAAGATGGCGTGTACAAAAGTCTTGGCCGTGGCCGGATGTGGGTTTTCTTTTTGTTGTCCCTGGTTAAAATATCTTTGGAATCTACTTTGTCTCGAACTCGCGTTTCTCGACCTCTTCAGTCCTCTCTGAGACCACCAACTCAACACCTCCCTCGTGCGGCTTGCACTCACCGCCCATCATGGAGTCCAACTGCGATGAGACGCTCGCTGACAGTGACTGCCCGAAACACGAGCAGGACTACCCCGACAATGAATGGGCATTGAAGCCCGAGGTTGTCGCATTCCGAGGGCGAGACCGCGCCTCGGGCTTTCCGGCCCGGGAGCTCGGAGTGACCTGGCAGAACCTCACCGTCGGCGCCATCAGCGCCGATGCCGCCATCCACGAAAACGTCGTCTCCCAGTTCAACATCCCCAAGCTCGTCAAGGAGTCCCGACACAAGGCTCCGCTCAAGACCATCCTCGATAGCAGCCATGGATGCGTCAAGCCCGGCGAGATGCTGCTGGTCCTCGGCCGGCCCGGTTCCGGCTGCACGACGCTGCTCAAAATGTTGGCCAACAAGCGCAAGGGCTATGCCGAGGTCTCCGGCGACGTCCACTACGGCTCCATGAAGGCTGAGGAAGCCAAGCGGTACACAGGACAGATCGTGATGAACACCGAGGAGGAGCTCTTCTTCCCCTCCCTGACGGTGGGACAGACAATGGACTTTGCGACGCGGTTAAAGGTCCCCTTCCGCTTGCCCGATGGGGTGACCACCCAGGAGGACCACCGCACAGAGACGCGAGACTTCCTGCTCAAGTCCATGGGCATCGAGCACACCCTCGACACCAAGGTGGGCAATGCGTTTGTGCGTGGCGTGTCTGGGGGTGAGAGGAAGCGAGTCTCCATCATCGAGTGTATGGCGTCCAAGGGGAGCATCTTTTGCTGGGACAACTCTACCAGGGGCCTCGACGCAAGCACGTGAGTACTTCCTGCGATCCATGGTTGCGCTTCAATTATGCTGATCCGACACAGAGCCCTCGAGTACACAAAGGCGATTCGAGCCATGACGGACGTCCTCGGCCTCGCTTCAATCGTCACTCTCTACCAGGCCGGCAACGGCATCTACAACCTCTTCGACAAGGTACTTGTCCTCGACGAGGGCAAGGAGATTTACTACGGTCCGATGAGGAATGCGCGGCCCTTTATGGAGGAGCTGGGCTTCATCTGCGAAGACGGCGCCAACGTCGCCGACTACCTGACGGGCGTCACCGTGCCGACCGAGCGCAAGGTCCGAACCGAGTTGGCGCTCAAGTTCCCCCGAACCGCGGACGCCATCCGGACGCAGTACGAGGCGTCTCCGATCCACGAGCAGATGAAGGCCGAGTACAGCTACCCGTCGTCGGACGAGGCCAAGGACAAGACCAAGCTCTTCTGCGAAGGCATCGCCATGGAAAAGGACAAGCACCTGCCTCCCAAGAGCCCCATGACCGTCAGCTTCGCAGGCCAGGTCAAAGCCTGTGTCCTGCGCCAGTACCAAATCATCTGGGGCGACAAGGCGACCTTCTTCATCAAGCAGATCTCGACCGTCGCCCAGGCCCTCATCGCGGGCTCGCTCTTCTACGACGCGCCCGACACCTCGGCGGGCCTGTTTATGAAGTCTGGCGCTTGCTTCTTTGCGCTGCTATTCAACAGCTTGCTGTCCATGTCCGAGGTCACCGACTCCTTCACTGGCCGGCCTGTGCTGCTCAAGCACAAGTCGTTTGCGTTCTTCCACCCCGCGGCGTTTTGCATTGCGCAGATTGCGGCCGACATCCCCGTCATCTTGTTCCAGGTGTCCATCTTCTCCGTCATCTTGTACTTCATGGTCGGTCTGACGTCGTCGGCGGATGCCTTCTTCACCTTTTGGGTCGTCGTTGTGGCCACAACCATGGTGAGTTCTCCTCACCGAGCATTCAAGTCATGGCCCTTTGTGTTGCACTGAGCTAACCCGAACCGCAGTGCATGACAGCTTTCTTCCGTGCCATTGGCGCCTCTTTCAGCACCTTTGACGGCGCTTCCAAGGTCTCTGGCTTCGCCATCGCCGCCTGCATCATGTACACTGGCTACATGATCCAGAAGCCGCAGATGCACCCGTGGTTTGTCTGGCTCTTCTGGATCGACCCCCTGGCGTATGCATTCGATGCGCTCCTGTCCAACGAGTTTCATAACAAGATCATCCCCTGTGTCGGCAACAACCTGATCCCGAGCGGGCCGGGGTTCACCGACGCAGCACACCAGGCGTGCGCTGGCGTGGGCGGCGCGGTGCCGGGACAGACCTTTGTCGAAGGCGACAGCTACCTCA
The DNA here is from genome assembly GCA_024340505.1 of Tolypocladium nubicola. NCBI lineage: Eukaryota > Fungi > Ascomycota > Sordariomycetes > Hypocreales > Ophiocordycipitaceae > Tolypocladium > Tolypocladium nubicola. The sequence continues at coordinate 3,029 of JALHCA010000359.1, forward strand.
AGTCGCTCTCGTACAGCCACGCGCATGTGTGGAGAAACTTCGGCATCGTCTGGGCCTGGTGGGTGCTATTTGTCGCAATCACGGTTTGGTCGACCTCGCGCTGGCGACCCTCTTCTGAGAACGGACCCAGCTTGCTCATCCCCAGAGAGAACGCTCACATTGTCGGTGCTCGCCGCCAGGCAGACGAAGAGGGACAGGCCGCGGGCAGGGGGGCTGCGGGCCAGAGCTCGCCGTCCGAGGGAATGACCAGCGACGACGCGTCAGGGCAGGCGAGTCTCGTCCGGAACACGTCGGTGTTCACCTGGAAGAATCTTAGCTACACGGTCAAGAGTCCGTCTGGGGACCGTCTGCTGCTCGACAACGTGCAGGGTTGGGTCAAGCCCGGCATGCTTACTGCCCTGATGGGATCCTCTGGCGCCGGGAAGACGACCCTGCTCGATGTGCTCGCCCAGCGAAAGACCGAGGGCACTATTCGCGGCTCCATCATGGTCGACGGCCGAGAGCTTCCCGTGTCTTTCCAGCGATCTGCAGGCTACTGCGAGCAGCTCGACGTCCACGAGTCCTACGCCACCGTCCGCGAGGCCCTCGAGTTCTCCGCGCTCCTCCGGCAGAGCCGCGAAACGCCCCGCGAAGCGAAGCTGGCCTACGTCGATACCATCATCGACCTGCTCGAGCTGCACGACCTGGCCGACACGCTCATCGGCGAAGTCGGCGCCGGGCTGAGCGTCGAGCAGCGCAAGCGCGTCACCATCGGCGTCGAGCTTGTTTCCAAGCCTAGCATTCTGATCTTCCTCGACGAGCCGACGTCTGGTCTCGATGGCCAGTCTGCATACCACACGGTCCGTTTCCTGCGGAAGCTGGCCGCCGTTGGCCAGGCCGTTCTCGTCACCATTCACCAGCCGTCAGCCCAGCTCTTTGCCCAGTTCGACACGCTCCTGCTGCTCGCCAAGGGGGGCAAGACGGTGTACTTTGGAGAGATTGGCGACCAGGCCGCTACCGTCAGGCAATACTTTGGCCGGTATGGTGCGCCCTGCCCCCCGGGTGTCAATCCCGCGGAGCACATGATCGACGTCGTCTCGGGAAACCTCTCGCTGGGCAAAGACTGGAGCGACGTCTGGCTCTCCTCGCCCGAGTACGACGCCATGAACACGGAGCTCGACAGGATCATCAGCAACGCCGCGTCTAAGCCCTCGGGCACCATCGACGACGGCCACGAGTTCGCCATGCCCATGTGGGAGCAGGTCAAGCTCGTCACACACCGCATGAACGTCTCGCTGTACCGCAACCGAGACTACGTCAACAACAAGTTCGCGCTGCACATATTCTCGGCGCTCTTCAACGGCTTCTCCTTCTGGATGGTGGGCGACTCGGTCGGCGACCTGCAACTCAAGCTCTTCACCATCTTCAACTTCATCTTCGTGGCGCCGGGCGTGCTGGCGCAGCTGCAGCCGCTCTTCATCCACCGCCGCGACATCTTCGAGGCGCGCGAGAAGAAGTCCAAGATGTACTCGTGGGTCGCCTTCGTCACGGGGCTCATCGTCTCCGAGATTCCGTACCTGATCATCTGCGGCGTGCTGTACTTTGTGTGCTGGTACTACACGGTCGGGTTCCCGTCGAGCTCGGAGCGCGCCGGCGCGACCTTCTTCGTGATGCTCATGTACGAGTTCCTGTACACGGGCATCGGTCAGTTCATCGCGGCGTATGCGCCCAACGAGGTGTTTGCCGCGCTGGTCAACCCGCTGCTGCTCGGCACGCTGGTGTCCTTCTGCGGCGTGCTGGTACCGTACCAGCAGATCCAGGCCTTCTGGCGGTACTGGATGTACTACCTCAACCCCTTCAACTACCTCATGGGCAGCATGCTGGTGTTCGGCATCTGGGGCAATGACATCGAGTGCTCCAACCACGAGTTCGCCAAGTTCAACCCCCCCAACGGCACGACCTGCGGCGAGTTCCTCTCCAGCTACCTCGCCCACGAGCCGAGCAACCTCGTCAACCCGGACGCGACGGCCGACTGCCGGGTGTGCTCCTTTTCCAAGGGCGAGGACTACCTCCGGACGCTGAACCTGATGGAGTACTACTACGGCTGGCGGGATGCGGGCATTGTGGTGCTGATGGTGTTTAGCTCGTATGCTTTGGTATACGTGCTGATGAAGCTGCGGACCAAGACGTCCAAGAAGGCCGAGTAGGGAGTATCTGATAATTGGAGTTTCAGTCAATTTTGTTCATTTTCATTTGCATGGCTAGGATAGAATTGGGACACTGCTGGTATAATAGATGTTAGATGTTAGACTGAGCCAGCATTGTCGACGAGCCATGTGCCAGGCTGTGTTGTGTTAATACAAAACGTTCGTGCTACCTCAGCTCAACGTGTAACCCGCGTCAGATGGCAATCGCTTACCTTGGACATAGTGGCTGCTTCAGCCCTGGAATCTCTTGAGGAGCTGAGCTATGGCTACCAGGATGCCTAAACGGCGGCCCGTGCCTCTGAGCGCTGGCATACACCAGAAGCCGTCATGATAGGACGCCATGTATGATCCTTCCGTCACGTGTAGGTGGCTTGGTCGCTTCATGCAGCAGGGCAACAGTCTTTCAGCTACCCAGATGACGCAGATCAACTCCGTCCCCGAGCAATGCGAAGCTTCATGAAGCGACGAAAAGCACCGGCCAACTACCGCAGCAAAGCGAGCGGCTCTCGAGCCGCGACAATACCATGGACCTCCCGCCACGGCAGCATCGCGCCCGCGACGACGCACGCGGGCTGTCGCTGCTGTGCCTCGACGGCGGCGGCGTGCGTGGCCTCTCGTCGCTGCATATCCTGCAGCGGATCATGGAGCAGATGGACCCCGCACAGCCGCCGAAGCCGTGCGAGTGCTTTGACATGATCTGCGGCACGTCTACGGGCGGCCTGATCGCCATCATGCTGGGGAGGCTCAAGATGAGCGTGGCCGACTGCATCCGCGAGTACGAACAGCTGTCGGCCTCGGTCTTTACGAAGCGTCGCCATAGACTTAACTGGAAAGGCCAGTTCCAGGGGAGGTTCGACCATGAGGCCCTCGAGAGCGGTATCAAGGACTTGCTCCGGCGACTGGGCTTGCCCGAAGATGAGCTCCTGAAGGAGGCGGAGGGGAGGCCTCGGTGCAAGACGCAAGTCCACTCCACGGAGGCTCGTGTCCACTGCTAATGGTGTCCCAGGTTCGTGTGTACGATGAGACAGGAGGTTTCAGACATTGTCATCTTCCCAAGCTACTACTCCTCGACATGGGGCGCCACGATGCTCAACAGAGTCCGCATCTGGGAAGCAGCACGGGCAACATCCGCCGCAACGTCCTTCTTCGAGCCGTGCGTCATCGACGGCAAGACCTTTGCCGACGGCGGCACCGGCGCAAACAACCCCGTCCACCAGCTCTGGGCCGAGGCGTCGTCGGCGTACGCCCGCGGCGACGGGTGGAAGCTCGAGGACCACCTCCACTGCCTCGTGTCCGTCGGGACGGGCACCCCGTCGCGGAAGCCGTTCGGGCCCGAGCTGCAGGACGTTGCGGCGGCGCTGCGGGCCATCGCGACGCAGGCCGAGTCCGTGGCGCAGACGTTTGAGCGCGAGCACCCGCATCTGGTGCACGGCGGCGTCTTCTTCCGCTTCAACGTCACGAATGGGCTGCAGGGGATCGGGCTGGAGGCGGCGGGTCGGCTGGGCGAGATTGAGGCGTTGACGAGCAGCTACTGCGTGTCGCCGACGGTGTCTCGCAAGATGGCGGCGTGTGCGTACAGACTGACGGATTCCGTGCCGTGTATGTATCTACATATGCATTGCGTGAAGGGCGATGTGGTGTAAGTGATTCCGGGCTAACACATCGCAGGGTTCTCTCGGGCGCTTCTGCAGTTTGAACGTCGTCTCTACCTGTCGACGGTGAACAAGCTTGATGGGCGTATGTCTACCGGACGCCCCTATATCCAAGACTTTGTGCACTGCAAGGCATTCCAGGACTGGCTGCACCGCGTGTCCCAGTCTCTCATCTGCATAACCTCGCGCACGGTATCCGGCCGCGATATGGACATCACGTACCCCCTGGCCGCGTCCCTCACCGAGCACATCCAGGCCACGCACGCCAGGCGCCTCGATTCTGCGTACGTCAACTGCTTCTGGATCCTGGACAAGCCCAAGAACTTCCGGCCCGAGGCGCTCGTGGAGGAATACCGCAAGGAGAAGCAGGACGGGGCCGAGGCGGGCGCCGTCGAGCTCGTGCTGGAGGCGCTGTTCTATCAATTGTTCAAGATGTGCCCCGGACGATGCGAAATACTGGTTACTTATGCTGAGAGCTTATCCGAGCACCATGCGGTGGAGTTTCGGGTGCAGATGGAGACGAACGGGACGCCGGACAAGCAGCATCTCCTACCGCTGCTGAAGCTGCTGCTCAGCGCAAGTGCGTCTGATGTGCTGATCAGCGTTGACGGCATCGACTACTTAGCCGACAATGACCGCACGAAGCTGGTGGCTCAGCTTGTTTCGCTTTCGCAAAGCGAGCGACGGAGCAAGACGCTGCTCTGCGGCGCGTCGAGCATGGTCAAGATAGGCGGTGCCTCCGACGTGGCCGTTGTCACAGACCGCACAGAGACGAACGGTATGTTACCTCACCATTGCCCGGGAAGACATATCTGACAACGGAGAAGAGTGTCGCACCTCGTTGATGTTTGAAGAGATGAACGTCCGCAAGTCCCGCGTCATGCCGGCGGCGGACGGAACCACGGCGTGGATCTGGACGCACCCCGTATATCGAGCCTTTGCGGCGCGGCCCAACGGCATGCTCTGGATACGGGGAAAGCCTGGCAGCGGCAAGTCCGTGCTGGCAAACTGCATCCAGCGGAGGCTCCTCGAAACCGTCTCCGCGAGGGCGCCGGAGCTGGAGGGGGCGCTCGTGGGAGACTGGTTCTACCACCGTCGAGGAGGCGGCGCGTTTGTCCGGCACGAGTCGTTCCTGAGATCCGTTCTCTTCCACTTCCTGGAGCAGGAGCCTGGCCTGTTCACCGAATACTTCCAGAAGGCGTATCGAAGCGTGGATCCGCGACACCCGGGCCCGTGGACACACGATATTCTGACCGAGATATTCACGCAAATTTGCCAGGGACCGCGCCATGCCATATGCATCGTCGACGCCATGGACGAGGCAGAGAGCGCGGACATTCTCGGCTTGATTAAGTCCATTTCCGGCCCTGGGGGTGTCTCGAACGCGAGCTTCATCATCTTGAGCCGACCCAACATTGAGATTGAGCGGCACTTTAACGGTATCCCCGGGGTGGTCGTAGAGGACGAGAACGCAAACGACATCAAGCGAATCATAGATTTAGGTCTCGACTCTCTCCACAAATCCATGCATTCTCTCAGCTTTGAGATGGCATCCATCTCCGTGGCGCCGCGTTCGGCCGTCAGGAGGCCACGATACGGATCCCTCGCCGCCAGCCAAGCGCGCGAGCAGCAAACCCTCCAACGCATCCGAGACCTGCTGCTCTCCAAAGCCCAAGGCTCGATTCTTTGGGTCAAGCTCGTGCTCGACAAGCTCGCGCAGGCCGCGGGTGACTGCGGAGGCGCGACGCTCGCCCAGATGGAGGTCCTGGTCAACGAGGTCCCCGAAGAGCTGGCCGAGTGCTACAAGCAAATCCTCGAGGGACTGACGGTCGGGAAAACCTGGGGGAAGACGCAAGAGATGCGCATGGCGCTGATGTGGATCAGCGCCGCGGCCGAGCTGGGCGACGTGACGCTCGAGAGCCTCTGGGAGGCGCTGGCGCTGATGAAGGACGGCTTCCAGTCCGAAACGCTGGACGACATCTGGCAGAAGCAGATGCCCATCACCACGTACGACGAGCTCTGGAGGAAGATCTACAGCATGTGCGGGCCGTTCATCGAGATCTTCAGTCCCGGGCTGTCGGCCGAGGAGTCGCGGAGAGACAGGTACGCAGCCAGCTCCATCGTCCAGCTCATGCATCAGTCGGTGCGCGACTTTTTCAGCGACCCGGCGGCGGCTGGCCCTCTTCACTTTACGCCGGAAGAGGCCACAGACCTGGTGCACCGTCAGCTGCGCCACTATCTGGCCATCGTCGCGCTCGACAACTCTCGCAACGCGTCCCTCGGGCCGCAGAAGCCACAGGAGCTGGTGGGCCGGCTGAGCGAGCAGAGGCTCCTGCAGCTGGCCCTCAGGTCGGCCGAGCCCAGACACCGCCCGGGCGAGACGCTGCGTGGCCTGATAGGAGACTGGGCGCTGGAGGACCCCGTCGAGGGCAGCCAGGAGGCGCTGCTCGTCGGCGCCATCGAGGGATACCTGAAGCTCGCGGGCGGCGCGAGACACTGGCAAAGGACGATCGAAACGCTGAGCCTGGGGCGGCTGTTCTACCACGCCTGCGCAGAGGGCCTCGTGACGGCCGCCAACAACCTGCTGTCCCTGGACTGGCTCAGTCTGAACGACATGAAGCACCCGTTTGACGCAATCATGTTTGGCTGCATATACTTTGCCGCATCGAGGTGCGCCGCCGCAACGGTCAAGGTCACGCTCGAGATGCCGGTGGGAAGACGCCTCCCGCGCCAGTCCGACTTGGTAGTGCCCGTGAGCCAAGCCGCGCCGAGCGGATTCATAGGCCGGAGTCCACGAAGCTTTGCTGAAGGTGTTAGCAAGAGCGCAGAAGAGTCCGCAGAAAGTGGCAGCGAGAGCCCGATGAGGTCAGATGTCTCGCGGTTGGACGTGGAGGGCGGAGAGACGAAACGGGTGGCACATGGGACGGGCACAGGTCAGGACAGCACAAGGATAAACATTCGCTCCTCGACGCTCAACAGCTGGGCCAGGGAAACATCGACAGAGTGGCAATCCCAGCCATGGACCGTCGTGCTCGCCGTCGAGCGGCACGGCGGCGGCGTCCGGCACACGACGACGTTCCGCCAGTGGTGCCGGTTCCTGGACATCCTGTGCGGGAGCAAGAGCCGCGCGTGTCGGCCGGCCGCACGGAGGACGCGGGAGCCGCCGTCGGCGCACGGCGAGGGCGGCGCGGCGAGGGTCGAGGAGGGGGGCGTGCCGGCGGAGGATGTCGAGGACGCGATATTGGCGTCGCTGAATCTGACGCGGCGGCGGCGATGATGCGCGTCCTGGGCCGGCGGCAGCTGAGTCGCGAGCAACCTGCAACGTGTGGTAGTCTATAGCCTGGTCATGTTGTTGAATGGACACGAGGATATGAACTGGGCGGACGGGGGCATAGTGCAATCTATCACTTACACAGGCACAGGGCCATCCCAGCGACACTTTCGCAACCAACTGCCACGTGCTCGCGTCCAGATCAATCGCACGACGGCGCCGGAAACGGTAGTTTCGCTAATAGTCCTCGCATCCAGGCGACATCAATCAATGCCCCGTCGCGGTGAGCCCACACCGAGCGGCCGGCACGGCACCATCTGCCGGACGCTCAGCTTCATCGATCGGGCCCCGAGCCGCCAGCCAATGCGGCCTGCCCGCCTCCCCACGTGCCCGTCGGCTGCGCGAGACTCTGCTTCAGGGCGGCGTGGCTGGAGCCGCTCGCGGTGTTGCCTGAGCACCGGGCCGATAGCAGCTGAGACGCTGGCTCAGGGTCTCGAGGACGTACGACTCGGCGTGGCCGGGGCGGCCCGTCAGCGCGGCTGCATGTTGGTTGCATGCGCTGTCAACTGCAGAGGGTTGCACCCGTGGCAGAGCTGGAGCTGCCCTTGGCGGCTTCGGCGTCCGGTCGAGAAAGACGCTCCAAACGGGGACAGCGGGCTGCGTGTGCCGACTGGACACCCACACGGAGCAGCTCGCGAGGCATCACGGACTGCCTCGGCCACGCCGGTCCACCACGGCCAGCCTGCGAGTCAAAGACGGCCGACCGCACCACGTGCCGATCCCCCATCCACACGTCTTCGGCCGGTGCTCCACGGTGCTCATCCCCCTCCGGCAGTTTCGCCGAGCGCGCGCGGCCGCGGGTGGAGCAGCGCGCTTGGCTGGCTTGGCTGACAGGCCATGCGAAATTATCGGCCGCGACGGGCTGGAAGGGGAGAAGACGCACGTGGACGCCGTCCTGCCCGTCGGCTGACTGCCTTTCGAAGTGAAGCGTCGGGAGGCGGCCGGCGCCGGGCTCCGGGCTCCGGCGCCGTGGTCCTGGACTTACACGGGCGTGGCGAAGGGGATGGCTCGCGACTGATGCTCCGGTTCCACCGATGGACGCCCGGTTCCTGCTCCTGAGCCTCGCCCGCAGCGTGTGCCGCTCTTCCGGGCGGGATGGCTGCGCGCCCTGGGCGGCGCCGTCGCCAACACGCCGTGGCTTGGACGACCCACCGCCGCCCCCGCGTCAGACCCCCTCTGCGCTGCACGTGCGGACGAGATGCCGTCTGCGTTGCTCGCTGGCGTCGTGAGGCGTCTGGCCGGCTCGCATTGACCGTCAGTCGCTCGTGGTGGTGGTGTTGAGTCGTCTGCGCGGTATCCCAGACAGACACGCCCCTGTTTGTTCCTCTCGGGCTTCTCCAGATCTTCCAGGAAGCCCGCCCCTCTGTCCTCGTCTCCTCTGCCGTCTGCATGTGGCTTCGTGCCGTCACGGACCGAGGTCCCTCCTCGCCGCGACGCAAAAGGACCCCAACTCGCACCATGGATCGAGAGCGAGCGGCAGAACAATCCAGAAGAACAGGGACAGCAGACGAAAGCGGTCCCCCCCACCGCTCCGGTCCCATCAACCCCACGGGCCACGGCCGGGGCACGCCTCTAATTCGCCTGCAATGGCATGGTCGCGTCGCACTCGAGCCTTGTACGACGGGGAGCCCCAGCCTCCGGGTTCCTCCCTGCTCGACGCCGAGTCCAAGACACGCAAGGCCAGGCGCTAGGGCGTCCGCGAACCCGCCAGCCCACTCGGCTGTCGCCCGGTCCATCGTATAAAGAGGAATCCCTTCCCCGGAGGAGGGGATGCGAGGCCCGACTCTGCCTGTCTGTTCCGTAGCGTAGCGTGCAGCAAGCGAGTGTAGCGTTGTTGCTTGATGTCTCCGTGATACCCTGCCGTTGAGTGCTTCTTCGAGACTTCCGAGCCGTGCTTCTCCTCGGCCAACCACCACCGCCGCCATGTTCAACCTCGGCCGCCGCTCGAAAGAGCCCGCGGAGCCCACCATCGACGGCGACGTCGACGCGAGCCCCGTCGCCGACGGCCTCGACGCGAGCCTTGAGGGCAAGCCGTTCATGCAGGCCGCGCTGCCCGTCTTTGCCTGCGGCGCCGGGCTCTTCTCCGACGGCTACATCAACAACGTGAGTGCCCCTGTGCCGTCCCGGCGCGCGGCGGCGAGACTCACATGCCCCAGGTCATCGGCTCCGTCAACACCGTGCTCAAGCTGCAGTACGAGGGCGTGTACACGAACTCGCAGGCCGCCAAGTACGTGGCCGACATCGCCTTTGCCGGCACCGTCGTCGGCCAGCTCGTCTTCGGCTTCACCTCCGACCACTGGTCGCGCTCCAACTCGCTGCTGCTGTCGACCGTCATCCTCATCATCTTCACCGCGCTGGCGGCCGGCTCGTACTACAAGGGCGACGTGGTGGGCATGTTCAACATGCTGGCCGCGTGGCGCTTCTTCGTCGGCATCGGCATCGGCGGTGCGTCCCCCTTCTGCCTTTCTTCTGGCGCTCTTGGCTTGTCGGGGGGACATGTTCGAGGTAGCTGACTGTCTGCAGGCGAGTATCCCGCCGGCAGCGTGGGCTGCGCCGAGTCGAGCGGCGAGCTCAAAAAGGGCACGCGCAACCGCTGGTTCATCCTCTTCACCAACAGCATGATTGACCTGGGCTTCGTCTTCGGCGCCTTCATTCCCTGTGAGTGCCCATCCCGCGACTCGGCAGACATGATCCGCTGACCGGCCAGACGTCGTCGCCGCCGCCGCGCGCAACGAAAACTACACCACCATCTGGCGCACCAGCCTGGGCATCGGCGTCGTCTTCCCCCTCGTCCTCGTTGTCCTGCGCCTGCGCCTCAAGGAGCCCGAGGAGTTCGCCAAGGAGTCGATGCGCCGGCAGACGCCGTACCTGCTGGTCCTCAAGTTCTACTGGTTCCGCCTGTTCTGCGTCAGCCTCATCTGGTTCCTCTACGACGTGGGTCATCCCTCCCTGTTGGCGTTCTGGCCCGTCTGCTGACATGCCGATAGTTCAGCACCTATGCCTTTGGCATCTACTCGTCCGACATCCTCAGCGGCATCTACGGCAAGGGCGCGCCGCTCACCACCGTCTTTGGCTGGAACACCGTCATCAACATGTTCTACCTGCCGGGCACGCTCCTCGGCGCCTGGGTCAGCGACTGGCTCGGCCCCAAGTACACCCTCATCCTGGGCGTCAGCCTCCAGGCCATCGTCGGGTACATCATGGCCGGCGTCTACTCCAAGATCTCGCAGCACGTCGCCGCCTTTGCCGTCGTGTACGGCATCTTCCTGACCCTGGGCGAGCTTGGCCCCGGCAACAACATCGGCCTGCTCGCGGCCAAGACGTGCGCGACGGGCGTCCGCGGCCGGTACTACGGCATCGCCGCGGCGATCGGCAAGATCGGTGCCTTTGTCGGGACTTGGGTCTTCCCGTACATCCAGGCCGCGGGCGGCGAGGGCACCGTCGAGTCTGCGCAGTACCCCTTCTGGGTGGCGTCGAGCTTGTGCCTGCTGTCGGCCCTCATTGCCTTTTTCTTCGTCCCCAACATCGGCCAGGACACCATTACCCACGAGGACGTGCGCTTCCGCGAGTACCTCGAGAGCAAGGGCTGGGACACGGCGCAGCTCGGCCTGGCCAAGGACGATTCCCATGTGGCCGTGTACGCCGAGGAGGAGCAGGCGCACGAGAAGACGCACGAGAAGCAGACGAACGACAAGGCGAGCGGTTAGAGGTGTCGCATGTATGCTCGTCAGATGGTGTCGCGATCGAATTTGAATATCTGTCCCGAGTAGCAGCATCAACCAGTCGCGTGAAGTGGCGCTTAACTGTCGTAGTCGATCGCCAAGCAACTTGGACGCCTCGGTTCGCTCTCCGACTTGGCAAGCCACTCAACCTTGCAGCTTGGCCGAGGATGGATTGAATCGTGCGACCGTGGTCTCATGTTGAACGATGCGGTGTAGACTCCATGACCTTGCTGTACAATACTGCGGCGTGCGATGCAATGGAACAGAATCGACTATGACGAGTTTCTTGCTGCCTACGGCCCGTCTCATATTATAGCATCTGTCACATGTCTGAGGGATTATCCTGCCGTTGCGAGATATTCCCTCGCTGTGATCCTAGGCGGATTGTGGCTGAGCAGGATCGCGGTCTTTCCACAGTAGCTGTACGAAGTACCATGCCCAATTTGACCATCAGCCGTTTGGCTCACCGACGACCTCGTAGATTCGCGCGGGAAATAATGTAGCGTCGCGAATCAGCGTTCATGTCCCGAAGTGAGGCTTGCTCGGCGTAATACGCAAGCCGCTTACTCCGTACACCCTGCCGCATCTCCTTCACCCCTGGTCAATATCCGCCACCCCGAAAGGGCATGTCATTGTCGGGGCGCGGAGACTGCGCAGAAGGTATAAAGAGATACTCGTAGGTGCTCCCCTCTTGGACTTTGGGTTTGGCTGTGCTTTGCCCATGATTTTGTCAAGGTGGACGGGAGGTATGGCGATGCTATCGGATAGCGATGACAACAAGAGGGATAGTCCTATTTCGACAACTACACATGTACGAATCGCCGGCCACATGACGACAAACACCGTCGCCTCTGGCCATAAGCAGCACTATGACCGAAGCGATCAGTGTTGTCTGTAGGAGGTGAATGGCGAACCTGACGACCCTGTGCTGAGTAGGCGGCGTGGTCTTGCCAAGTATCGACGATGGGCATGGAGTCATCATTGGTATGTACGAAGCTGAGGATCTGGATGTCGGCTCCATGGCCGTCGATGGTAAGGTTCAACGAAGAGGGTTCTTGGCCGCCATGATCAAACACCCAACTGTTGCACGTCATTGCAAGCACAGCAACACAGAATGGCATTCGGTCATCAGTGTCAGATAATTGTATCGGAAACCAGGCACAGTCGTGCGACTTGCCTAGGGATCCGCTGGGTGCATTCCGCGTGCTCATGCCGTCTGCGTCTTCCCCTGCGCCTGAGATTCAGAAGAAAGAAATCTATGCTCGCCATTCCTCTGCTGCTTTATCTCGGCTCCGGCAGCGACCCAGCCCCCCGCGCGAGCCAACGACTGCGCAGCGTGCCCCCTGTCTCAAACACAGAAGCAAATATCAAGAGTCTCGCCAAGGCTCCCAACGTCGATCATCAGGGAGCAGTGGCCAGATCAGGGGTCCGTCGCCAGCAGGCGCAGCGCCGTCAGCCCCGCGAGCACGCCCGCGGCCAGCCACAGCAGCCAGCGCAGCGCGACGTTGTACGTCTGGCTGCGGTTGCGGCGCTTCGAGCGCGTCACAAAGTCCGCGTTGTCGTTGACGTTGGGGAACGGGCGGCCCTTGGGCACCGGCTCGCCGAGGAACGCGCACAGCGGCGCCCAGCCGTCGGTGACGCGGTACTCGAGCAGCCGCTCGGCGGGCACCAGGCTGCGCACCTCGGCGTAGTGCCGCTGGAAGACGTCCTTGCCGCGGCCGGGGAAGTCGCCCTCGAAGAAGCAGTCGAAGAACTTGCTGAGCATGGGGTAGTACATGCCCGCGGCCCAGTCGAAGCGCGACAGCCAGCGCAGGTGCGGGTCGGTGACGCGCCAGTAGACCGTCTTCATGGTGGAGGCGTGCCACGAGTGCACGTCGCGGTTGGTGAGGACGACCTTGGCCTCTGGGTAGGCCTCGATGAGCTCGCGGGCGAAGGCGATGCTGGGCCAGTCGCACACGGCCTGGCACCCGCCGAGCAGCTGGTCCCAGTCGGCGCGCGTGAACCGGGCGCCCCGGCCGTCGCACTTGGCGCACAGGGCCTCCATCCACATGAGGGCGTCGGGGGGGTTCTCGATGGAGCAGTTCATCATGTGGTACGTGTCGACGTAGCCGAGCTGCCTCATGGCGGAGCGCATGGCTGGACAGGCGTCAGCAGGATGGACAGCCGGGCCGGGGACGGGGACATGCAGGCTGTGCCGGTGCGGCCGAGGCCGAGGATGAGCACCTTCATGGGCACCGTGCGGCTACATGTTCGGCGGTTGACGTCGGTGTCGTGGGTGAAGACGTCGGTGAAGGGCCGGGGCCTGTAGGTCGACGAGTACGCCATGGGTGCTACGGATGGCAACGACGACGCTGGTGTAGGTATAAGTGAGGGACAGACGAAGTCTCGAGACGTCAAAACGACGGAACGAGGGTATAGGAAAACACACTCGAGGGCCTCCCACGATAGGTATGAACAGCGGGAGCGACTGGCTACGACCTTTGAGCGCGACAAGAAAAGAAAGGAGAAGCCAGGCAAGCGGATCTCCTCAATCGATGGCACGAATGGGAATGGCGATGCGGTGCAAGATGAGAGACAGGGAGGGTGGACGTTGCCTGGGCGTGTGCGAAGCACCTGCCAGCCGGTACAGGACGCAATTGCTACATTCGAGATTGATATCTGCCAGTCAAAGCTGCAACTCGGAGTCGTGGGCATCATCCGCAGGACGCCAAACACGGCCAGGTCCAGCGACCCGTGGCCATCATGTAATGAGCCAGCGCTATCGACTTGATCCCTGAGCCTCACTCGTCTCGTCTCTGTCCTGTGGCGCCCGCCAGCCGGGGGCTTTGCTCATCTTTCCAGCGCTAGCAACGCCACGGCTGCCTCCCCTGAACATCAGCCGAATCGGCGAGTACGTGAAAGATCTGCACTGTGGAAACGGCACGGCTGCAGATAACCCGAGGTTTCAATTGATGCGCTGTTTTGATCTCTGGAGCCGTCAGCTGACTGAGCTCGGACGCGGGCCAAGGCGGCTCGTCGAATGCCATTGCCGAGCGGCCGCCACGGCGCCAGACGCGCAGCATCCCGCAACTGGAGCTTTTTATTGATATTTTCTTGGCAGCGTGCCTTTCTTCCGTCACGACGGCCCGGTCTCGCGATCGTGCCGTCTTGGCCACGGATGGGAATGACGCGCGTTGTGGTCTGAAGTCTTTCCGGCGCGGTGTCTCGAGATCTTGGTCCTTGTGCATCTCTGTCACCTGATGAGGAGACGAGGCATCGAGCCAGCGACTCGGAACTGCCCAGTGACGACTTACACCGCTGAGGGATGAGCGCCACGCCCACGCTGAGGCCCTTGGCCAACATCTGCCCGCGCCCCAACAGATCGACCTGGTGAACTACGACGATGTTTCTTGCCGTTGCCGCGGGTGCTTGGCAGGCTTGGCAGGCTTGGCATCTGCCAGTCTCGGCATCGAGCGCGAGCCAGGAATGGGCGCTGCAGCGGCGGATTGCGTGTTGGATCGTCGCGTCTCGACTCGTGCCAACAGCATCGATGCCTGGGCTGTGCCGATGAAATTCCTAATTGTGTGTGATGCTAAAATTCGAGAAAACTACCACAGTGCATTTCCTTGTATCTTCCTCGTCGCCTTCTTCTGTCCACCAGGTTTCCCCTGGTGAATCCCCATCTCCCATCTTCTTGCCGAGGAAGAGGAAGAAGAACGAGAAGCAAAAAATGCACTGATTGACAAAGCTTCTGGCCAATACGGTATGGCCATGCCTGCAGACTCGACCTCCTGGGCCACTGTCCATGATTTCCTTCAAAGCGGGGACGGCCAGGCCACCAGGTGTTTCCGACAAACTCAATGGGACCAGCTATGCCTCATTGCCTCGGATGCAAACCGCCATCTGGAGTGTGTTGCTCTAGATCAGGTTACAAGCGGGCTCAACAACGTTGTTCGCCTGCTTGAGTTCTCCGACGGGAGTCGCTGGGCAGCCCGGGTCCACATCAAGACCGCAACGTCTCTCCAAGCATGCAACGCCGAGCTCGAGGCCGAGGTTGCAACAATGCAATTCATCAAGGAGCGTTCCGACTTGGCTGTCCCCAGAGTCTTTGCATACGCCCTCGACGAGAAGAACCCGGCGGCAGTTGCGTACATGCTGATTGAGGTCCTCCCCGGTATCGTCGCCATGGACGCCCTGGGCGGCTACGTGGTGCACCGTGGCGTGATACCCACGCAATACCGTCGACGGTTCTATCGCTCAGTGGCAACATGCCATGTCGTCTAAGCCCCCTCTCGATTGATTCCATCAGGAGCTTACATTCACTAGGTCCAGAAAACCTCCTTGCGACTCCCAAAGATTGGCACGATCGTCCGAAACCGGGAGGGGGGATACGAGTCCGGCCCCTTGCCAGGAATCGGCGGCCCGTTCGACACAGCAGCGGCGTTTTTCGAGGCCTGGGCTGACAACGTCAAATTCAAGTGGGACAATGAGACTATTGGGCGCATGATGCAGAGAGGACCGATACCAGCGGAGCGGATGATTGCCATCATCGACCAGTTCCCATCGCAGATCAAAGCCATGGCCAGCCGGCTTTCCGCAAGCAACAATGGGCCGTTTCCCCTATGCCACGACAACTTCCTCCACAGCAACATCATGGTTGATGAGAACAGTTTCGACGTCACGGGCCTCATCGACTGGGAAGGGGCATGTACAGTACCCTGGGAGCTAGTTGCGTTTCCCGAGTTCCTCGTGGCCATGCCCGCCTCATTCGACCTCCCTCAGAACTATGACCGAGAGGGGCAACCCCTCGATGAAGAATCGAGGCAGACGTGGCGTGAGCGGCGAGAATACGTTGAGATGGTGCAGTCGGCGGAACTTGAAGACAAGCTGCTCTCGACGTGTCTCAGCAGCAACAGGAGCCAGGCGCTAGCCTATGCGTACGGGGCTTATTCTAGCATCGGCAAGTTGGGCTTCTATGATAGGGTTCTAGAAGAGGTAGAGAGGGAGAGCTAGAATTCCAGTATCGAACGGGCCGTTGCCACGACTTACCCACCATCCAGTGTGTGAAGGGAGAGCAGTACGGCCCCCCAGCGTCTGGTCGACCCCGCTTCTGCCCTCCGCCGAGCAGGTTCGGGCGCTGCACACTCGGTGGTATCGGGAGCAAGGCTCTGCACCGGCAGACACCTGCTGGCTTCATCCTGTATACTTGAGTTCTCGTGCTTCACGTACACGACGTTTGCAGATAAATGCGTTTCGCAATGAAAGCCACTGCACGTCCTCATCTCCACCAGCCACGAGCTTATAAATCCTCAGCCGTTGGCCGGCCGGTTTACCCTAGAGCGCGCGAAGACGCCTCCCAACTACCCATAGAGACTCGCTCCGGATAGGCAGCTCCAGTCCTTACTACTATGTTGGTGGCCGGAAATTTTCAGCTCAGACTAATGCTCCATTCTTCAATGGTAAAATACGATTTATTTGTATTTCATAATAGAGTTGTAGGTTCTTGGTCGTGGCCGAAGTGCCCCTTGTTTGAGCAAGTCGCCCCTTACGTATCCAGTCGGAGCACCAGAACGGTCTGAAGCTTCGAGTATCATGACGGCTACGAGCTGTCCAATATCGCTACTGCCGGTCTCTCAGATAAGCCCCATCGTAAATCGCGAGTCGAGGTAAGGTGTCAGTGATGTCTGCATCCGCAAACTCTAGAGGTGTCGGCTGTGATTCAGGAGTGAGAGACAACATAGGTATCCAAGGAGGATCAAACGATCCATCTATGCAAGCGCTCCGCCACGGTCGTCCTCTCGTCCGTGGACAGCCGTCGATAGCATCCCGACTTGCGCGCCGCACGGCACGACGCCCACGCTTTCCACGCACGGGCGGCAATGGCCAGCAGGATGAAGGAGACGCCGGCTACGGCGGCCATGGCCCACGTCCACGTCTGGTCAGGGTCGAGGCCCTCCTCGGGCGGCGATTTCTCAATCTTGTACTCCTGGAGGGCGTCAGCGGGCCACCACTCACATATACGCACTCCGTCCGGGGAGACGTAGAGATATACAGAACTCACCACATCGGCTTCCGCCGCGTCGACGGGCAGACTCGTCCCCAAGGCGTTGCCCTTGCGGTCCAGCCCAACCACCCTCAGATACCGCGGGTGTCCCGCCTCGAGCACAAAGTCCGTCTCGAAGCCGTCCCGCAGCCTCCTCTCCACGACGCGCCACCCGCCGCCCTCCCGCGGCGCCGCGTCGTCGGTCCCCTGCAGCACCCACTGCGTCACCTCGGTGGCGCCGTTCCAGCTCGCGTACGCGCGCCACAGCAGCGCGTCGTCGCGCGCGACGGCCAGGTCCGGGGGCGTCGTCGGGCGGCCCCTCCAGGCGAACTTGAGCACGCGGTACGACTGCACGTCGCCGCTGCCGAAGTTGGCCTCCGGGCCGTAGTGCGTGTCGCACAAGGGCGTCCCGGCGCGCGAGAACTCGGTGAAGGCGCCCGCGAAGCCGAAGCCGACGACGACGTTGCCGCCGGGGAGCGTCTGCATCGAGCCCTGCGACTCGGAGGCGATGCGGTGCGGGTTCTTGTACTCGGCGAGCAGCGTCGCCGTCATGGCCTTTTGATCGACCCTGATCCGCATGCCCCGCGGATTCGACTTCTCCGACAGCCGCCCGACGTCGCTGTTGTCGAAGAGCGTAATCTCCCTGTAGTCGTTGTCCCAGCGGGCGTCGTGCTGGAAGGCAAAGTTGGTCGCGTTGCCGCCCGAGAGGTCCGCGAACATGCTGCGCTTGCCGCCGAGCACCCACAGCACCCTGCCCGTCTTGCCGTCGATGTAGGTGACGCTGTGCAGGTAGCGGCTCGAGACGAGGTAGTTGCCCCGGGGGTCCTTGTCGATGCTGTTGAGGTGGAACCAGTCAAAGGGGGCGCCGCCGGGCTCGCCCTCGCCGCCGATGTCGCGGTGCGTGTCCGAGACGTCGAGGTGCTCGCTGGCGCGCCACTCGAAGACGAGGCGGCCCGTCACGATGTCGACCTCCTGGACGAGGCAGTCCCAGATGGGGCCCGTGGCCTTGCCGAGGGACGAGAGGTCGTGGTCGCGGACGTCGTAGACGGTCATGAGGGCGGTGCCCTGCGTGGTGAAGCGGAAGTCGTGCAGGTCGCCGTCGAGGCCGTTGGCCGCCTCGAACTTGCGCCTGAGGCTGTACGTCTCGTCGAGCTCCTCCGCGTCAGCCAGGCGCTCGGTGCCACGGATGGCGTGAGGCTCACCATGTAGTAGGCGCCCGCGCCGTGCCCGCCGATGGCATCGTTGCCCGCCCAGAAGGTGAGGTAGCTGTGTCCCCGGTACGTCTGCGCCATGAGGTTGTAGAGCTGCTTGCCCTCCCAGCCCGACGTCCACACGAGGTGGCCGTCCTGGTCGAGGATGGTCGCCTGCGCGGCGCGCGCGGCCGGGTCGGCGTACCCGCGCGGCGTGAGGAACGTCTTGAGGTCGCGCGCGCACGCCGGGTCCTGGAGCAGCAGGTTCGGCCGCGGCGCGATGGCCCGCGACGACTTGAAGCGCTGGACGGGGTACCTACCGAGGTCGCCGCTGTCGTAGGCCTCGCTGGCGACGAAGACGGGCAGCTCGGCGCGCGCGGAGCCGGCCCGCAGCGCGAGGAGGACAACGAGGGATCCGAGAGAAGGCCGCATGCTGGCGAATCATGCAGCGCGCAAGGCAAGGCAGGGAGCGAGACAGAAGAGAGCACAACACTGGCAGGGACGCGAGAAAACGGGTGTCAAGACGCGCCATGATATTACCACACGAATGCGCCTGCTAGGAGCGTCATCCCGAGGAGCGAGGAATGCAGCGAGAGATGGCGATGGAGGCACGCGAGACACGGGACGTCGGCCGGTGCCAAGCAGGGAAGCCGGCGAGAATGCAACCACGGAACCGCTGCCGGTAAAGGGGTGTCTTCAGCGTGGCCGCGGACGGAGAGTCGGGAGGGCTGGGCGTCAGGCAGGAGTCTAGCAACAGGTCCGTGATGCTACAGTCTCTGCAGCAGGGAGTACAACCCCATGGAACAAGGCAGGAGTCGAGCCAGCAAGTGTCCAAGCCCATGGCATGGCGTCTGGCGGCGATGGCCGCCGGCAGCGGATGCACAGTACTCAAGCCAAGTTCGTCAGCGGTGGTGCTGGTGCTTCGAGGAGCGAGTTTAGCCAGCCGTCGTCGTTGAATTGCTCCCTCGATGGTCATCCCCGCGATGCACCCCTGGCAGCCCGAACCAATCACGATGTTGACGTTGACACCGCATCTCGCCGAATCAGGAATACAGACGGCCTTGCCATTCAGAGTGGTGAATTGATGAACCTTCACTGCCGGCATCTTGTCGCGTTCAATCCCCTGGTGTTGTGGCCGTCCCTGGCCGCTTCGCATCTCCCGTTGCTTTTGCTGGCCTGCGCACCCTCATATCCGTTCCGCGTCATCGTTGCCGCCCACAGCCCGATCGCAGAGGCTCGTCGACAACTGCATACTCGTGCGCAACGGCCAAACCGTCGCCGGCTACCATTGGCTTCCTCGCCTCATCCGAGACGACTGCTCTGCTCTGCCCGCTGGAACTCTTCGCACTGCTGTGCTGCCCGCGGCGGGCTGGCCCTGCCTGCCTTCCGTGCTCGAGGCCACCCAGGCACCATACCAGTCCCTCCACCACCGCATGTCCCGTGATACTTCCGCCCCGTCTGCGAGATGCCGTCGCACGCGCACAGCAGATCCTCCAGCAATGGCCACTCGGTCGGCGCTGTGCCCCCCGAGGCGCGCAGGCCACGGCGCGGCACCCGGACGTCCGGGCAGCTCCCCGAGGAGCGCGAGCCCTTTGTCGCCGTGGCCACGACCGAGGATGGCTCTGTCGATATGCCGACGGCGCACCACGACGCCGAGTCGCAGCCGCCGCGCGCCCCCGTCACCTGGGCCTCCCTCCCGCGCAAGGACCAGCTCGCCGTCCTCTTCCTCGCCCGCTTCGTCGACTTCCTGCAGGTGGCCTCGCTGCAGGCCTACGTCTTCTACCAGCTCAAGAGCTTCGACGCCGGGGCCTCGGACGCGCGCATCGCCCAGCAGGCCGGCCTGCTGCAGGGCTGCTTCACGGGCGCCCAGGTCGTCACCGCCATCCTCTGGGGCAAGGCCGCCGACGCGCGCTGGTGCGGCCGCAAGCGGGTGCTCGTCGTGGGACTCGGCGGCACCGCCGTCTCGTGCCTGGGCTACGGCTTCGCCACGACGTTTTTCTGGGCCGCCTTCTGGCGGGCCTTTGGGGGGGCCGTCAACGGCACAGTGGGCATCATGCGAGTACTCCCCCTGGGCCCCTACGTCGGGATATCGCAGCAGGGCTGCTGGCTAACTCGGGCACAGCCGCACCATGGTTGCAGAGATTACAGTGGAAAAGAAGTACCAGTCCCGGGCATTCTTGATCCTCCCCATGAGCTTCAACGTCGCCGGCATCCTCGGCCCGGGTGCGCCCCTGAACCACCCCCACGAGGGCTTCACGTGCTGACCCTCAACAGTAATGGGCGGCGTGCTCGCAGACCCCATCAAGACGCTGCCGGGTCTGTTCGGAGACAAGGCCATCTTCGGCTTCCGGTGGATTCGCGACTATCCTTACGCCCTGCCCAGCCTCATGAGCTGCGCGTTTCTGACCGCGGCTACCACCATTGTCTTTCTCTTTCTAGAAGAGGTGAGCAAACTATACATGAGACGTTGTGCAGTAGTTGCTGACCCGGGCAGACCTCCAAGGACAGACGTGGCAGGTTTGACTACGGCCTGCACCTCGGCAGCCGCATCAAGCAGGCCGTCTTTCCCAACAGCACTCACCACGATGGATATGCTCGTATCTCCTCCTGGGAGCACGACATCACGATGGAAAACTCCCCCAAAAAGGTAGCAGTTGCTGTCAGACCACCCTCCACGACACGTCGCCTGCCCTTCCACCGCATCTGGACACGCAACGTGCTGTTCACCCTCCTCACCGGCGCCTTCTACGACTTCCACCTCGGCGCCTTTACCAACATTTGGTCCCTCTTCCTCTCGACCCCTCGATATCTGCACCCCGGGTCCGGCCATCGGCGACGCGACCTCCCGCTGCTCTTCACGGGCGGTCTCGGCATGCCGGCGTCGACGGTAGGCTTTGCCACGTCGTTTCTCGGCATCTTGGGCATGCTGCTCCAGGCGACGCTCTACCCGCCTATTCAGGCACGCCTCGGGACCATCCGATCCTTCCGCTACTTTCTCTTCTTGTTCCCCGCCGCCTACTTCGTCGCCCCGTACCTCTCCATCCTACCGTCGTCGACGGAGCCGCCCGAGCCGTCGGCGGGGGGCTTCATCTGGACGGGCATCATCCTCGTCCTCCTGCTGCAGGTCACGGCGCGGACGTTCACCCTGCCCGCGAGCATCATCCTGCTCAACAACTGCAGCCCGCACCCGAGCGTGCTGGGCACCATACACGGCCTGGGGCAGAGCGTCTCGGCAGCCTTCCGCACCGTCGGGCCCGTCGTGGGAGGGTGGTGGTACGGCTACGGGCTCGACATTGGCGTGGTGGCCTGGGGGTGGTGGGGAGTGGCCGCGCTGTCGGGCTTTGCGTGTGCCACGGCTATGGGGATGCACGAGGGGACTGGACACGAGATCCTCCTCGAGGGGGAGCGCGACGAGGCAGAGTGATGAAGAAGAGCCTTTGGATAGCGGGCTGAAGCCTACTTGCGTATGAGTATATTGTATGAATGTATGTATGAACTGAGTTTTGGTGCCGTTGCGGTGCAGGCGACTGGGCCTTCAATGCAAGCTCATGCAAGTACATCATCACAAAATATGATTACAGCACAAACTTGCAATGGAGCTCCCCATCCATGAATATACAGCCAAGGCACCAAAAAAAGACGCGGCGCAAACGAAGCAAACAAGGGTTGCACAACGGCGTGTCTTCCAAATCGACGTTCAGCTTCTGAGCGCACCGGCACTTTTGCGGGTGTCGGCTCATCGTCTGGGGGCCGGCTGCAAGGTCCGACAGTTCAACCTTCGTTTTACAACGACCCCTTCAAGACGCGTCTCTGTCCTCCCTCTCTTGTCAGCAAAACCATGTCGGCTGTCTCAGAACTGGTCGTGGCATCCCTTGCGCGCGCCCTCAACGCAGCGCAGATCCCCTGCGTCCTCTGGGGCCACCCTCTTCTCAGCGTCCACGGCGTGCCATCAATCATCAGCGCAGGTATCCCCAGCCCATGCAGAAGCCACGCCGTGCTGACCATGCTCCTTTATACAGTCGATCGATTTTGTGGTTCCGGACGAGAGTCTGCGCCTTGCCAACGAGGCCCTCGCCCAGCTACACAGCCTCACTCCCTGTCCGGACGGCGACGCATGCCCCAAGAGCCCTGGACAGAGATACACGCCGCCGCCGGCATTTCACATGCACATCATCGAGGCCGCTGAAGTCGCAGTGGGCATCTACCCGCAGTCCGAGACGCTCTGGTTCCTCCCACCCATCGACGACTCTCTCCTGCGCCCGACGCAGCGCAGCCTCCCCTCGCACTTTGCCCTCGCGTCCGACCGGACCGTCTTCCCTCCCTGGCGGCCCGGTCGCGGCGCCGGTGTCTTCACGTCGGCGCAGGATGCCGTCGTCGCGCCGAGGTCGCATATCTTGCTCGAAGCCTTTCTGCGTCTGTATGCGCGCGACGTCGGGAAGCGCGTGGGGTCCTTTGGCTTGGCCATGATCGCGTACATGGAGGAGTATGTCGACGACGATGGGTTTCTAGATGCGAGCCTGTTGCCGGAGCCCCTCGGTGCGTTCTACGAGGAGCTCAGAGTGGGTGATAAGCCGGTTCGTCAATGGACCAAGGAGCTGATGAGTGCTCTTGGGGTGCCGGATGAGGACTCGGACGACGATCTCTACTGACAGACTGCCCGGTTCCTTGTGATAGAAGTGCCGCTAGGCAAAAGACCCTTTTGTTGGAGCTGCCGCGCTGCCTTTCCCACGACAGCACTCAACCAGTACCAAGCACGCTCACAAGGTGATTGATCATCTCTTGCCGTGACTAGACGCCAACCGTTTTCTCGCCGTCGAAGCCCTCCGCCTGGGCAAAGTAATACCCCCTCTGATTCGCCAGCAACCTCAACGGCCCAGCCCCCTCTCCCCTATCGACCAAAAAGTCGCAGTTGTAGTGCGAATGTCCAAACGCCCAGACCCTGACCCGCCCGCTCCTGAAGCACGCCTCGCCAGACAAGTCGGTCGAGAAGCCGCTCGTGATCGGACTGCCCGCGTACTTGGGCTCGGCCGCACGCGCATCCCGCGACGGGCTCCAATGCGTAAAGACCATGACCCTGGCGTCGGCGGGGAGCCCCGAGACCTGCGCGTTGAGCCAGGCCACGTCCCGCCTGTGCGCCGCGTTGTGCGCGTCGACGTCCCAGTCGGTCGTCTGGAAGAAGTCGTTGAGGCCGAGGCCGACGGCCATGTGGCTCTCGGGCGGGACCAGGGAGAAGAGGCTGCAGCCCAGGATCGTGACGTTCGTCCCGGGCAGCTGATACGCCCCGCGGTCCAGCAAGACGAACTCGCCCAGCGAAGCATCCCTGCGCGCGTCTGCCTCGAAGGCGCGCAGCACATCCAGGGTGTCGGGCCAGCTTGAGTGGTATGCCTCGTGGTTCCCGGGAACGAAGAGCACGGCGCGGAACTGGCTGAGTTGTTTGCGCAGAAAGGCTAGGCAGTCGTGCTCGTGAGCCACGATGTTGCCGATGTCGCCGAGAAGGGCCAGGTACGGCGCTTTCGGGACAATCTCGAAGATGGCGTAGGCCTTGGGCGCTTCTAGGTGCAGGTCGGAGAGGATCTGGACCGCCATGACGGTGACGAGGCTTGACGAACTCGAGTGTTGTTTGAGTTGACGTGGTGCCAGCACGGAGCTGGGCAAGAATATGCCATACATGGTCAATGAGCTTAGGTAATGGTCCGATGGCCATAACAACAACACGCCAGGTGAATGTCCGATGTATGTTTAGGATCCTGAACATTCGGTGGATATATAGAGGAACAAGCGAGACGAATCGAATTGATCGCAAGCATGTTGAGATGTCGTTTATTTACAAGTGGTGGACACCCGCTGTGATCGGTCGAGCTCAAACTCCATCTCCATACACGATTAAAGCACCCGAGTAATACAGCGACGCACTTCAACTGCCAGAGTACCGCGTGCCCCTGTAGCCTCCCAAGGTTCGTTCGTGCTAAATGAGTCGCGGGACGAAAAAAGAGGGAGGAACTCGCCGCTATTGGCGGTAGCTATCCACGCAAAAGTCACAGGTTGACGGCTGAAATGTCTCTGTATCGGCGTACCGAGGCGGCAAGGCCAAATTCAACCGCTTGTTGTAAGATTCAGTTCCTGTCGTCTTGTCGTCTAAGGCCATTCGTCTAGCACGCGCCTCGCATCGACAGCCGGAACGGACTCGCTCTCCGTCTCGATGGCACCAGAACTGACCATCATTGTCGGCTACCTTTCCGAACTCGGGTCGCGGTAGTTGGGCGATCGTCTTCATTAACCCCACTACTGCTCTTGCTCTGGTCCCTCCCGGTTGCAGTATAGCGGATGTTTGGCGGAACCATGGGCGTTGCTCTCTCTCTGGCACTCCCGGCCCCAGTGTTGCCGATCTTTGGAGGGACCCGTGGAGCATTACTTGTACTGTCAACCAGTTTCCATGGAGACTTTTGGTTTCCCACTGCCTCGGAATGGTGAGGGTTGGTGCTGTCACGGTGAGGGATGATGCGCGGACTTGTCGCTGACTGATAAGGTGATGACGAAGGTGGACGGCGTGTTGGTTTGATAAAGGTGGACGGCGTGCTGGTTTGATAAAGGTGGATAGATGAAGGTGGACAGATGGTGGAGGGACAAAGCTGGACGGAGGGACGAGAGAGAGAAGGGGGAGAGCGAAGATTCGAGAAGGGAAAGACACGATCAACTGTCTTAAGGTTCGTTTAGCCGATATGACAAGTCCAACCCGCCGCCAACTGTCCATTTACTGTGGCTTTTAGTGTCCCACCTGCCCATGAAATGGACTCACATGGTCGTAGTTGACAATGTCTGACGTATGTCAGCTTTGTTTTATGACCCAAAATTTACTGACCGTCAAGGAGACGTATGCACTTCAACCTCTTCATAATGCCAAAGTCCTCCAATATTACTCGATAGACCTCCTCCTATTATCAACGCCAATAGTCCCCCTACTGTCATCAAATCCAACAGTCTCACCTCTCGACTGCCTCAGAATGGAATCAAGCCAGAGGCAGCGCCTTGGGAGCCGCGAGAGAGGCCCGCCTCGCCACCGCGACCCAAGTGCCGCCGCTCCATCAACACCTTCCAACATTTCCCGCCAACCTGATCGACCAGCCACAGGTTGCATCTGACTTCGACGGTGCACCACGCGCGGCTCATCCGGCCCTTATCCAGGACTTACGAGCCGGCATCAGCTCCTTGACCCCCCATGCAGAGGGTGATGGGTCCGGAAACGACTCCAAGCCGTCCGGGATGCCGCCAAGAGTCTCCGCTCCCGGGATGACTTTGAGAGACAAGACAAGCCTGCCAAATGGCAGCACATGATAGAGTTTCCCGGGATGACTTTGAGAGGCAAG
>JALHCA010000360.1:0-33011 GCA_024340505.1 Tolypocladium nubicola
GCGTCGGGGCGCGCGGCGCGCACGCACGGCGCGTCGAGGTCCCGGTACTGGCACGCGAGGGCGCCGCCCGGCGCGGCCGTCGCCGACGACGGGCCCTGGGCGGGGGTCGTCCCAGGCGTTCCCAGCGTGTCGAAAAAGGCGCGGCTGGCCTCGGCGTGGGCGAGGCACCGTCCCGCGCGCGCGGCCCGCGCCTCGCAGCCCGCCTCGCAGCACTCGTGCCGCCGGCAGAAGCTGGCGAGCCGCTTCTCGGGGCAGTCGTCCTCCTGGCACGCGTGGCGGCGGCAGTAGTTGCTCCCCGGGGCGAGGCCCTCGGCGCAGCCGTCGTCGTCGCACGTGTGCGCCTGGCAGTGGCGGCCCCGGGCGCGCAGCTGGTCGCAGCCGTGCGCGGCGCAGCGGTAGTGCGCGGCGCAGGAGGGCGCCATGATGCCGTCGTCACGGGCGTGGCGCTCCCGTCCGCAGTCGTGGTGCTCGCCGTGGTGCTCGGCGCAGTGGAAGTGGTTTCGGCTGGTGCGCTGGTTGGGGCAGCCCTCTGCCGTGCAGTTGTCTGGCCGCGTGAGCTCGCGCTCTCCTGTATACATGGGGAGGGCGACACTCACGGAGCTGCATGCAGTATCTGTAGATGTTGGGCTTTCCGTCCCTCACATTCTCCCTGCAGGGCACGCCGCCCGGCCTCGCCGCGCACCTCATGTCTGCCCGTCCCGAGTCAGCCGGTGTCCCCCTGGCGGCGCGGGACACTCACGCTTGTCGCAAAAGGCACCGTCCTCGCCCCTGGGCTGCGGACACGGCGTGCCGTCCGCGGTCTTGAAGAGGCAGGAATGGTACCGGCAGTGCAGGGACTCGTGGAATATCCCGCTCCCGCGCCAGGTGAGCGTGTCGGTTTCCCTAGGGCAGCCGGGGGCGTTGCAGCGGCCGTGCCAGACTCCCACGGGGTTAACTTGGTACTGTCGCAAGCCGGAGGTCATGGCCATACTTGCCGCTTCCGAGTTTCGAAGCGTTGTTTTCGAGGCGTCGATTCGAGGCGTCGTTTTCGAGTCAGGGTATACTGCGAATTGGGTCGCGGACGCCGCCATATAAGAGAAATGCGATGGGCGACGAAACCGCCGAAACACACCCATTCACCGCCGGGGAGCCGCATGCTGGTGACACGAGGCAGCCCGTCACTGATACCGACGATCCGCCTGCCTCGGGGCCATCGGGCAGATACGACGCTCTTCCGTCCCGCCCCCCGGATACCTGCGTCCCCTTTTGCCCCGTCACCGGTTCACGGTCCTTTGCAGGGCGTAGCGTCAGGGTGGCCATGTAGGACCTGTAAATGCCCGAGGCTCTGTGGCGCGCTGCAGCCTCGCTTCTGGCTTCGCTTGGGACAGAACCGTCGCACGGATTCGCGGCACGGGACGGGGCACACCACTGTTGCGTTGTCGGGGACACGCTTCCGAGTCGGTAAGCATCTCTTGTCTACCGTTGCCTAACGAATCGCTCGTTGAACCCTAAAGATGTTTCCCCTCACTCCGTGGTATCATGTCCGTGAAAAAGCACGTTGCTCGTCCACCGTCCCGAGCCTCCGATTTCCATCACAGAATAAAGGCCGGTAGGGCCGACTACCTCTGTTGCGCCTGAAGAAATGTCAACGTCCTGGGAGGCCAGCCAGCTGTTCCTGCTTGGTCTCTTCATAAGTCGTACGGGATGCATGCCAAGGTCAAAGTCGCCGCCGGTAGCACGCCCTGCATGTCCGATGGAGGTTTCTGTGTCCGCCACGCCTCGTCGCGTGCCGACTCGGCTGGATCATGAAAGGCTCTGTGCCACCGCGGCTTGGAGGCCCTCGAGCAGGGCCGCCTCCGCGGCATTGTCGTCGTGCTGCGTCTCGTCCTGCGGCTTTGGCGCCTCCACCGGCGGGGTGGCATGGGCCGATTGCGCTGGCGTCGCAGCGGAAGATGACGGGTGGGAATGCGGTGGCTGGGAGGCATGTGCGGGTGCTGGCGGTGGATTGTGTAGCTGGTGTGGTTGCGGCTGGGCTTGCGTCTGTGGTTGCAGTGTGTTCGTGTTCGTGGTCGTTCCCACAGCCGGTACGGTCTGAGGCTGCTGGGTCGCTGGCAGCTGGCTAGGTGCATGCTGGGCTTGTTGGGCCGGGGGGTGGGCGTGGCTCGGGGTCGGTGCATGAGCCTGTGCCCCTGATGCCGACTGGGGAGTTGCGGGAGATCGCACGAGGGGGCTCTGGTGCTGATGTGGCTGCTGAGGTTGTGACTGTGGTTGGTAGTGATGCTGCTGGTGTCCCTGCGTCTGGGACTGTCCGTATTGCTGTGCCTGGGGCTGCCCGTGCTGCTGCGTCTGTGGCCTAGGAGGCAGCTGTGCCTGCGGTCTCGGAGGAGCCTGTGGCATTGCTTGTAGCACCTGTTGCGTTGTCGTTTGGACGCCCGGTCTAGCCGCCTGGGCTGCCGGTGTACCCATGGTCCTCTGCATCGTCGTCGGTGCGGCGTGCTGTGTGGATGCGTTGCCCTGGCCGGGCGTCCCGTGCTGCGTCGACGAGGCAGCCTGAGCAGCGCTCGCCGCCTGAGCCGGCGTCACGACGCCCATCCCCATCCCCGATGCAGGGCTCCCCGATGCTCTCCCCTGTTGCTGTGGCGGATGCTGCAACCCGCCGGCCAGCGCCATAATTCCCTGCAGCTTGGCCTGGTCCTCCTCTGAATTCATCCTCGCCCGCTCCTCCGCCTCCTTCCTGGCGGCCTGGGTGGGCGCCCTCGTCTTCAGCTCGCCCGTGACGGCCTGCAGGTAAAAAGGCATCTCCGAGTTGGTCTTGAGGAAGAATAGTTTAAGATTTCGAGCCTTGTCCTTAAGCTGGACCTGTGTCCGGTCCTTGAGGATGTCGGAGATGGTGCCGTTCTGCCCAAAGTAGGTCAGGATCTGGCTCCAGTGCGGGCCCTTGACCATGTCCAGCCCGGCCATGAGGGCCTTTTCTTCTTCTTGGGTCCAGGGACGACGGGTTGAGTGAAGGCCCTCCCGCCTCGTGTGGGCCGACGACTTGGACAGGGCCGCTTGGCGAGCCTTGTCATAGAGTATCGCACTAGGGAAGGTTTGGTTTGGTGGTAGGTTCTCGCCAGGGGCCGGTGGCTGAGCTTGTAGTTCTGGTGCGGGTTGTGCGTAGGTTGTGTAATAGGGATGCTGAGCCTGGTGCTGCTGCAGCTGGTGTAGATACGGCAGTTGCGCGGCCATGCTCTCGGCTGTTGGAGGTTAGCATGTGTCAGGGCGTTTGGGGGTGGATGAACTCACTGGTGCTTTGGGGCACGGTCGGCTGGTATGGAACCGGCGAGAGCCCGTGTAGTGTCGTCTTGACATAGTTGGAGGTGCTCTCAGCGACCAGTGCTTCCAGCTCCTTGTAATCGGTCATGAGGTCGACCTTGCCATTTGTCTGTGCGGGCGCGTCGTCCGCCTTGGTCTCGCCATTGGTGTGCTCCGTCGAGGGTTCGCCGCCTTCCATCGTGGGGCCCGCGGCAGACTCCTCCGTCAAGCCAGCCAGGGCGTTCTGGACCAGGCCGGACGCCGTCTTCTCGAAGAACGACGACAGATCATCCAGGTCCATGCCGCCGTCGCCCGCATCGTCCACCTCTGGCTCCACGGCGGTCGGCTCGTCGCCGAGATGTATTGGAACGCCAAACTTGTTGCCCAGCTCCGATGCCGATTTGAGCCGTCCTCTGACGTATGCCACGTAAATGCGTAATAGCTCCTCCAAGGGGTGCTTTTCTCGCAGGGCGGCTGGGAAACGGTCAGTCTTGGAGCCTTCGGTATATGGACGAGTCGACACACTTGGCTCTGCCTGCGCCCTGGCCTCCCCTTGGAGGGTTTCTTTTCGAGACTGGACAGAGGAGACGAAGCTTTGGTCGGCCGAGGTTAGCTCGTTGCCCCCGTGCTGCCCGCGTAGCCTGTCCTCCAGCCCCGACATCAATACCTCTCCCAGCACCTCCTCTGGCGGCTTCTCCGGCTCCTTCTTGACGAGCGTCTCCACGGCTCGTTGCGTCATGATGCCGAGGTACAGCTCGGTCATTCCGGCTGGCAGGTCGGACACCTGGCAGTTGAACATGGATAGGAAGTTTTCGTCGGCGTCGCTGAGTGAGGTGGGGGTTCCGTCGACCAGCCATGACCCGAGTTGCGCCAAATTGGACAGGTCCAGCAAGGCCCGCGATTCGGCTTCGTGAATCCCCAGCTCGTCTGCCAATAGGACCGCCTTCGACGTATAGAGTAGCCTGACTTGCTCGAGAGACTGTTTTAGTCGACGATATGCGCGCCCGTGATCGGATTCGCCATCCTTGATCAGCTTCATCGTCTCGTCGAGCGGCGGCTGCACCAGTATGAGCAGTAATGATAGCGCCTGCGGCGGTGAGCCTGTCAGCAGCCAACTCGACACAGCAGGGGCGCTTGACGTACCAGATTACCCAGCGCATGGATATTCATATCGCGAATGTACTGCTGCGGCTCGGCGAAGAACGTCGCCGGCTCCCGGGCCGGCTCCGGGGCCGGCGCGCTGTCCACCTCGATCGGCTCGGTCGAGGTCGCCGGGACGTCTGGCGCGCCGTCGAACTGGTCCACCAGGTCGCCCACGTTGGACAGCGCATTCTGCACGAGCAGCGCCAGCCCGTCCTCGAGCGAGGCCTCCTCGGCCTGGTTCTCCGTCTTGGACCGCTTCGCCTCGGGGCTTTCGTTTGCGCCGGCGCCGATGTCCTCGTACGGTCGCTTGGCCGCGAGCTCGGGAGACAGGTTGAAGTCGAACCCCTCCAGCCCGGTCGGCTCGTGTTCTTGCTTGATACCTAAGCAGCCGCCGGTCAGCAACACCGCGCCCGCAATCGTCGTCCTGCGCCCGACGCGGCCGTTGTCGCAAAAGCCAGTCGCCACACCAACCACCCGGCGGGACGCTCGCTCCGACGTACCTGGTGCCGAGACGGCAGCGCCAGCCTCAGCGTGCGCCGGCTCGGCCATGATGCCAATTGCCTCGATTACCACTGCTGGGGGCACATTCGAGAGCGTATCGCAACGAGAGATGCGGCGCGCGTAGCTGGCAGCTGGCGAGGTCGAGTCGAGATAGCGGGCCTCGACGCGGGCGGTCGGAGAAAATTTGCTGAGTCAGTCTCCCGCTGCCCTTATATCGTGCCCCAGAATTCTGCCGCTCGAGATACACAATCCTCACAGCATCTGCCACTGAAATTTATTGTCCATGGCGAATTTCAAAATAGCGGCAGCGGGTGTCGTTGTTGGAGGTCAGCGGCGGTCGGCGAGGTGAACCGTCGGTCGCTGCATTGGCATATTGCTCCCTTGAGATGTGCGCCCTCCTGTCTTCGGCTGGCCAGTGCTCTCGGATCGCGCTGTTGAACGCTGCTGGTATGGCTCAGCGTCACCCATCAACAAGCAAAGTTTCCTCCCTGGCGCTCCAAACTGCCTTAGTCAGCATCCGCAATACAGCTTCACATTCGTTTACCTCAACGCTGGTTGGCGGCGCATCTGTCTCAACTCCCGGATGCAGCAGGAAGGATGCCTGGGTGCTGGGAGTCCTCAACCTTGGCACGTCCAGCCCATAGCCTAGAGACACGCAACTGTTTTATTGAGATTGGACTGGCGGTTGTGGCGAACGTTTGGTGTTGACTGCCCACCGCTGCTGCACTTACACGGCGGCAAGGAATCGACGACTGTTGCAAGCGCAACGACGGCTGCCCGTCATGTATGGCAGGGACTCCGCCGCGCTCCCTGTCGCTTGCTACCATGTGCCTGTGTCTGTCGATATGAATGCTGGCGGACCAAGCCGTAAAGACCGCATCATCGGCCGACACTCGAACCTCTGATCCTTGCCATCACCAACTCCTATTTACCTCCAGACGTACGCTCCTACACCCACACGTCTACGACCCTATAAACGAGCTACTCTAATGCAACGGTCGACATAACCCGATTCTCTCCAAACCCCCAACCTCCCACAGCCTCATCTCCACCATGATCGGCAAGTCGCAATGCCAAACCCACACCCGCACCCCATGGGGCAGCCGAGAGCACCGCTACGACTACCGCCTGCGCTACCTCGCCATGGGCATTCTCCTTGCCTCATTCCTGGCCGTTGCCATCGTGGGCATCGTCTTCATCTTTGACCGCAGAAATGCCAACTGCGACACGAAACCCGGCGCCGAGCCTATCAGCAGCGCCGAAAATGCGTCTGTGACGAGCATGTTGCCGAATGGCTGAACGGGGTGCCGGGTCTGAGGCGGGAGGCACGTCTTGGGGAGCAGGTTTTCAACGGAGGCATCAAGGGCCATGCTGGTACGGGTTCTACAATATCGTCAACTGCACGCACGACCCCTCAAGACATCTCACATAAACATGCACGCTCAGGCCATCATTGTACATTTACATCATTGTTTGTGTAGATGCCCTGATTAAGCAGTATATACCACGAGCCCGCAAGTAAACACAAAGTACCCTCTACAGCATCCTCTACATGGACAAGAGTCGGCGCCTCCCACAAAGCTTCGTCTTGCCAAGCCCGGCTCCTTATGCTCGCAACCACATTTGCCACCCGGAGTCCATATATAAACAACCAAGTGTTACATGAATGTACGTGGAAATATATGTGCCAAGAAGGTTTCATGAAATAGCATATGCTGCAGGCAACGAACAAGAAAGGGGACATAAAAGGGGTATATGGAAGGGGTCACTGAGAGGCACCGACGCAACGCCATGACCCTACAGCAGGATAGCAAGAGAAAGCACGATTGCCGCCAGACTGGCACCGAAAATCGTCATCTGCCTGTCAGCAGACGCCGCGCTGCCGCCGTCGCCGCCGCCCTTCTTGCTCTCCGTCGCCTTGGGCGCCTGGCTTGAGCTGGAGTCGGTAGTGGGATCCGCCGTGGCACTCGGTGCCGAGGTGTAGGTACCGCTGTGGGTTTCGCCCAGAACGGGCAGCTTGACATTGCCATTAACCTGCCACCAGCCGCCTGCAGTGGACGTGGGGCATGCACGCGTTGACACGCCCTTGGGATCGTAATCGGCCTTCTTGACACCAGTCGGGTGGATGCTAGCCCACTTCGTCTTGAGGTTGTCAAAGTCAGGGCTCTTGGGGATCGGCGTGCCTTTGCGGAGGAAGCCGTCAACTACGTTTTCATCGTTCTGGGTCACGTCCTTGACGGGAGGCCCATAGGTGATGATGCCGTAGCTGTTTCCCTCCTGGATCCATTCGTACACGATTGCGCCGCTCCAGTCGTCGACCATGGGTCTGCTGAAGATGACGTCCTGGTCGTCCCACTTGCGAGGCCCGGGGACGATGCAGCCAGTCTCGGTGAAGAAGATGGGAACGGGACAGCCCTGTGCGTACAGCTGGAGCTGGTCGTACGTGGACTGTTTGTACGTGCTGGGGTCACACCACGAGTACGAGTTGAGGCCAAAGAAGTCGATGTTGTCGGACGAGTTGCCGCCGCAAGTGAGGTAGTCCTGCAACATGGGCCGGAGCTCCTTGATGTCGGCGGCAGAGTACCCGACGGGGATCTTGCGGTAACCCTTCCCGTCGCGGTATGCCTTCATGTCACGAGCAGCGGCCTTGAGGAAGGGGGCGGCCGGGGAGGAATCCTTTGCAGCAATGTTTTCGTTGCCGATGAAGAATCCCAAGACATTGTCGTACTTTTGGAAGGTGTCCATGACCTTGGCGTACTTGTCGTACTGAGTAGAGTTCCAGTACAGGTTGCCCTAGGGGTTCACCCAAGTCAATGGCCGGAGCTCAGGGCACAGGGCGGGTCTCTTACCGGCTCAATGTAAGTGCCAAAGGTGTCCAAGTCTACGAGGAGATAGATGCCGGCGTCGGCAAAGGCCTTCATGCAGCCGTCGTGGTTAGAGGCAGCGTCGACATGATAGACCCGGATCGTATTGGCACCAAGCTCCTTCATGAGGTTGGCGTCCAGCTTGCACTGGTTGCTGTCGATGAGAGGGTCCTCCGGCCGGAGCTGATACGCAACACCTGCCGAGGTCAGCGCCACACGACGCGTCGGGGAGGGCAGTCGATTCGACGAACCTTTGATAAAGAATTGCGATCCGTCCTTGTTGAAGAACTTGCTGCCATAGGCTTCGACGGCGTCGAGAGCCGCGGCCGAAGCAGCCAGGCCAGAAATGGCCGCATAGAGAGCGGTCCGCAACATGTTGCCGGGTGTCGAGGGCTGGACCGGTGGGATTGGATCAGTACAGCGCTTCAGGCTCGAACGCGAAATCTGTCGAGCACAAAGAGCAAGGCCAATGCTGCGGGCGACGCCTATCTCGAGCCGGGCAGTGAAGAGCGAGAGCGGCTCCAAGAAGCTGGTCGAGCAAACGTCCAAGAGGCAGCAGAGCACGCGAGGCAGTCGGCTTCCAAATCGCAAGATGTCGGCTCTGCCTGTCAATGGATCAAACCAAGGGAGCGAGATGCACAAGTGAGGGAGAAAACGAGCGGACGGCGAGACGACGTGGCACGTCGACGGGGTGACAAGCGGCAATTGCGCTCCGGCTCCGTGACGAGGAAGCCGCAATGACGGTCGCACGCTGGCCACGGCTTGCCGCTACCATGAAATACAGGTACGGAGTAGCCTCCTTCGTCCGAAGCAGGCGCTGGTGCTTGCCGCCTCGTGCAGCACTCGACGCGCCAGAAGGGCAGACGGGGGGGCGTTTGGCTCCTCGCTTCCCACTTGGCCACTTGGGGCCGACCTACACGGGCGAACCCACCGCTGAATGACATGGGCATGACGGGATGAAGTCCAGTCTGGCTGCTCCCAAACAAGGAAGTCGAGCAGCCTGGCAGTGGCGGCTTCCCGTGCGTTGCCAACTCTGCAGGATGCCATCATGGCTCTCGCTTGCGGCGGCCCCTGTCGACCCCCAACGCCTTAGCGGGCGGCTTGTCCCTGTGTCTGTTGTTCACGAACGGCCCGACCGCTCTGGGTGGCTTGGCCGCTACTGACATTGGACTGAAACGAGGAACGGCTCGAGACGATGTTGTCTCCGCGGCCAATAACGCGCCCGATGCGGCGTCGGCGAGGTGCGTCACCCCTGTTGCAAAAGGCCAATTTGGGCCTGCAGGATGACGGCGTGGGCCTGTTGCCCCCCGTTTCCCCATGTCAATTCCTGCCAGCTCTGGAGCACCGTGATTCCCTCATTGACTCTTTGCAGGCGCCCACGACTTGTTTCACCTTGATCGCCTCGAGAAGCGCCAGCCCACGTGGTGCTCCCGTGGTAGACCCCGCCGTTCATTTACGTCAACCCGCCGACCATGATCGAGGAACACGATGCCTGAGCTATTGACGACCTCCAAGGCCATGCGGATGCCTTCTTCAATCGTTGCTGCACCGACAGGAGCTACCAGTTTCTCGGAATGCCAGGGTGTTTTTTCGACGTTGTACACGGCTCGAGCACCTTTGGCGCCGTAGATTGTCCCGCCACTCCACGGCTTCATGCTTGCTTGTCGATGCCCCGAGGACCCCGGAAGGCACCGGAGAGGCTGTCAGGAGCCAAAGCCATGCAGCCCGTGGCCTTCAAGGATGTAGTGCATTTTATTGGCAATGACGGTGCCAATCCATGTGCATCTCTCTCACGAAGCACACTATGCTACTCCTGTTGCTCTTGTTCCTGTGACGTAGAACGAAAGTTTGTAGAAGAAATCTGATGTATAAGTTACTATAACCCAGACCATCTGCAGCCCGGGGGTATAACCCACTTGTAAAACTCATGAGTGATTATAGCCCAAACCGCCTACAATCCAGGATTGGAACCTCATATCCGGCGTCCAGACTTGCTTGTTGTCTCTTGCCCTTCTCGTCGCACGGAATCTTGTAGAAGCTTGGGGGATGTATTTGAATCCAGATGCCGTAGGCGGCGTCATGAACAAGCTTCTTCAAAAGTATAAGTACAGCGTCAGGGGCCTAGAGTATTTGCGCTAGACGCCGGAGAGGCAATGAAGACATGGAAGGACGGAAAGCAAGCATTGGATCTCGGAGAACTCCTACACGAGCTTCGCTCCAGTGGAGAAACAGGCGTTGACAGCATTGTACATTATTACGAGTCTATGACAACAGAAATCGGGGCGTTAGCCAGCCCTGTCGTATGTGCAGAG
Source organism: Tolypocladium nubicola (assembly GCA_024340505.1). Taxonomy (NCBI): domain Eukaryota; kingdom Fungi; phylum Ascomycota; class Sordariomycetes; order Hypocreales; family Ophiocordycipitaceae; genus Tolypocladium; species Tolypocladium nubicola. The sequence goes on from JALHCA010000360.1 coordinate 10,094, forward strand.
CTATTCACATCTCCCAGACCTCCGTCCTTCCATTAGGTATGCACAACATGCGCATCGCGACGCCAGCGCCGCTACGTGGCCCTGTCCGCGACCTCCTTGCCGACGCCCTTCCTCCCGATAAACGTCTTCATCCCCCGGTCGATGCCCGACACCCTGCGCGCAAGCATCTGCACCCCCACGGGCAGCACGTTGTACCAGTCCACCCACCGCGCGTACAGCGGCATGCCCGTCGTCGCGGCGGTCCCGCCGTCAATCGCCGCGATGACCTCCTTGGCCACGTCGACGGGCTCCACGACGGGCACGAAGAAGCCGCTGGGCGTCTGCACCCCGTAGAAGAGTGGCGTGCTCAGCTGGCCCGGGGTGACGAGCACGGTGCGGACCTGCGGGTGTGACTCGCGCAGCTCGGCCGACAGCGAGCGGTGCAGCGCCGTGAGGCCGGCTTTTGCGGCCGCGTAGTCGGTCAGCTGCGCGGCGCCGAGGTGCCCGATGACGGACGAGATGTTGACGATGGTGCCGCCGCGGCCGGAGCGCAGGATGGCGGGCAGGAAGGCCTTGAGGCAGTAGAAGGGGCCGAGGAGGTTGGTGGCGAGGCTGGTGTCGATGTCGTCGAGGGTGAGGTCGAGGAAGGACTTGCCCACGACGATGGCGGCGTTGTTGATGAGGACGGTGGGTGTGCCGAGCTGCTCGCGTTCGTTCATCAGCAAGTGGAACCACGCACGCGTACGTGCGAGTCTCAGGGGCGGTTGCTCACATCCTTCTCAATCTCCGCCGCGACCTTTGCGACCTGCGCCTTGTCGCTCACGTCGCAGCGGTAGTACGTGACGCCCCTCGCCTCCCCGTTCTCCATGTCCTTGACGTCCAGGATGGCGACGGTCGCGCCGCGCATGCCGTACACCTCGGCGACCAGCATGCCCAGCCCGCTGGCGCCGCCCGTGATGACAATCACCTCCTCGCCGAGGTCCACGTCCCGCGGCAGGCCGTGCGCGACGCGCTGGTTGACCGCGTTGGCCACCCAGCAGAGCGTCACCAGCGCGGCCCACGCGATGGACAGCACCATCGGCGGCGCCTCCCACTTGACCGTCTGCGCGCGGAAGCATAGCGGGATGATCCAGCACACGAACGGGTGCAGGAGGGTCACGTTGAGGACCTTGAGGAACAGGTCGACGGAGAGGGGCGCGAACCAGGAGTCGCGCTGGGGCGGGCGCGGGTAGTTTGCGGCGGCTGGCATGACGGCCGAGTGACGACGAAGCCTCCGAGCTTGGTGGATGAGTGAATGACGACGCGAGGCCTGTAGGTTCCAGCGCGACAGCGGATCCGCGCAGGCTGCAAAGAGAGAAAAGACTGGACCGGCCGTGGCACAGCGAGAGAGACAGAGCGAGGGAGGGAAAGAGAGCGGGATGCAAAGTCGAAAGATTGTCTGACCCCTCGACGAAGCTCGTGAACAAGGTGGCGGTTTGAAACCACTGCCAATGTGAAGCGCAAGCGCAGTTACCCCTGGTTTCTGACCCTGGTCAAGCGCCGCCGCAGTGGAACCCACCACGGTCTGAGCCGCTTCGCGCGTCTGTCAGCCAGTTCCTAGTACGGACGTACGAGTACTCGTAGTGAGTAGTATTACATGCCAACTGTGCACAGTAGAAGCTTCTTGTTCTCAGACCAGGACCAAAAATGCATGTTCATCCGGCCCCAAGGTCCGCGGCTCGTATCCTTGACCACATTCGTCGCCATGAAAGTCTACGTGCAGTCAGCCAACGTTGCAGAGTCTGCCACGCGCCAGAAGACGAGCTTGGGCACAATTCCGGAGAGGAAACACGTCTAGTTCCATCCCAAATCCAAGTCTGCGGAGATTCCATATCGTACAACACCCCATCCCCATCACTTGCCCGTCCGCCGCCCGCCCTGCGCGCTCCTCGCCCTCCCCTCGCTGTACCTCCTCGTCTCCTCCTCCTCCCACTCCCGCTCCCGCTGCGATGCCTTCCTGCTCCACTCGTGATACCCCGGGTCCCGCGCGATGCCCTCCCGGCGCCACCGCTTCGGCGGCTTGATCCCGAGCGCCGCCTTCTGCTCCCACACCTGCTTGCCGCGCCGGAACCAGCGCTCCTGCCGCTCCTGCTCCTCGTCCACCGACGGCTGCCACTTGCTCTTGAGGATGCGCCGGATCGCCTCCGACGACACCTCGAACTTGTCCGCCAGCGCCTGCGTCGTGTACACGTCCGGGAACTGCGCGTTGAGGGCGCGGATGCCCGCGAGCGCGTCGGGCGAGAGGCGCTTGCGCGGCTTCCACCCGTCGGGGAATTTCTTCTTCAGCGCGGCCTTTTGCGTCTGCCAGCTCTCGCCTTGGCGCCTGGGCTCGGGCGGGGGCTCTTCGTCGGATGTCTTGATGAGGTCGGATACGCTCAGCTTGGGTTTCCGCGCTCGCTGCGGCGTTGGTAGGCTGTTTGATGATGCAGCCCCCGATGTTGTAGGCGATGCATTGTTGTCGGGTTCTTCATCTTGTGCTTTGGCTCTCCGGGTCGTCTGTCGCGCTGCCCCTGGGCCATCGCCTTCCTCCGCAGCACCAGGGGCCTCGCGCAGGGCCTCGCTCGTCGCAGCGGCCGCCGCACTTCCCGCATCCTGTCGCTGCCTTGCCGACACGCAGAAGCCGCGCCCCTGTCGCGGCGCTGCAAAGAGGCTGCCGTGCACCGCCGCTCGCGGAAACGTCGGCGCCAGGCGGACGGCACGTGGCAAGGGCGTCGTCGCCTCCAGCCTGTGCACCTGGGCCAGGCCCTGGACAAAGATCCGCCATGGCGTGGCGCGGCAGGAACAGCTCATCGCTGACGAGTACCGCGCTGCTCGTTGTCGAGAAGCTGGCGTTTCGGGCTGTGCAGGAAAAGTCGAGCCTGAGTCGCGACGGTTGACGCAGGTGAAATTCGGACTTGGCTCAGCAGGGGTCCCCGGGTGGGTCCGCGACCACGGAAGCTCAAGCGGCCCGGCATGCATGCTGTGTCCATCAGAGTACCACCATGCGCCTCTGCGCCAGACCACGCGGCGCCTGCGGACGCAAAGGCATTCAAGCCGAGCCTCGTACGCGTGATGGTCGACCGGGACACTGGGGCGCAAGCGTTCGAGGCACATGTGCTCCGTACAAGCACTGGTCCACGCAAGGCACTTGTCAAACGGCCAGGGGTGCTCCCGCTGGAGGCACGGATGGAAGCTTCTGAGAAAGGCAGGCAAAGTAAGGTACTTTTCAGAGTCCACAATAGCGGCCGGATGGTGCCGCTGAGTCTATTATACAGCCCAAGACAAGTCTATACCGCCGAGGCAGTCCTGCCTGTGAGCGCCAGTAAACTGCCGGCTTCGTGCAACGCGTTCACAAAGCCAATGCAACAAGTATGATGCAGTTCCATCCCGCCGCTGCCTCGGGGCGGGGCAACGTAACTGCAGCCTCGAGACCGCCCCCAACTTCGCTTGCAATGATTATCCTGTAAACGCCGTCCTCCCAATACATGCGCCGGTGCTTTTACTCGTGCCCAGAGAAGGGCCGAGAGACAACGAAAATGGCCTATGCCTCACGCATCAACTCCACGGGCGGGCGCGCCGTGTGAGCCATGATGGGGCGCGAGCTCTCGATAGGGCTGATCTCGGCCGGCTCGTCGGTGTGGTCCTCGACGATGACGGCGGGAAGGTCTGGGCTAGAGCCGTTCTCGTCGGGACGATAGATGAGGGTGGAGCTGCGACTCCTGGTGCGGCCGCCGGGCAGGACGCTGTCGCAGGGGCTCAGCGGGGAATCGAGGAGGGCGGCGTCTCGTCGGTGGTGCAGCTTGGCTAGGGCATCCGCGAGGTCCTCGGCGTGGACCATCTTGTTAGGCGCGTCCTCGAGGCGCATCTCCCAGCCGTGGGGGGGGCTCGGCGGGGGGGAGATGAAGAAGAGCTTGCCGGCATCGGGCAGCGCGAGGTGCTCGTCCTTGGCCTCGACGTTCGTATGCTGGCCAAAGTAGATCTTGAGGCGCTCGCCCAGGACGGCCTCGCCGTCCCAGACCTGCCGCACGGCGATGGCGGCGTCGACGTCGAAGAAGGAGATGACGATGCGGCGGAACGACTTGAGCGGCGCAAAGGCGTGGATGGGCGCCGTCTTGAGGATGAGGTCGCGGATGGTCTGCAGGTTGTCCGGGCGGAAGATGTCGGTGTTGTTGAGGTTGGTGAAGAGCAGCGTGTTGGAGGGTGGCGTGGGCTGCGCCATGGGCGGCAGATTGGAGAGGTCGAGGGTGAGGTTGGCCTTGCGAGAGGCGGAGGAGGAGGATCGCGAGGGACGCGGCGTGAGCGTCATTGTGTGCGAGGGTCGCGTCGGGGGACGCGACGGAGAGCGGGAGGCAAGATTCGAGTAGTAAACGTGTAGATGGCACTCGTCGTCGTGTGCTCTGCTGGATGCGGCAGAAGAGCGACAACTGCTTGTCCCGCGACAGCCTCGAAGTGTACCAAGATGCTCGGCGAGGTGGTAGCTAGCGTGGCGAGAGACGATGCTGGGGATACCGGCGACGTTGGGGGGGAGAGGCGAGAGGCGAGGCGACGAGAGTGAGGAGAGCGGCGGTTAAAGTCGTGGTGGCCTGGATGAGATGCTGGGGGGGCGACAGGCCGCTTGGGCCGGTCCACCGTAGCATTGGATCGATCTCCCAGCCCCAAAGTGGCCGTTGACAGAGGGTGGAGCCGCTCCAGGGCTTGGCGGGCGCTGCTGGAAGTCTCTGGACGCTGGAGACGTCCTCTGCCTCTGGCTCGTGACGCCTGAAGGCGCCCTCGTAGGGTGGCAGTGGCACCATGCACGGGCCACAGCCAGGCTGTGCTGGCATGCTGCAGCGCCGACGTCGAACTCTGCGTCTCGCATCGAGATTAGCGTCGTCGCCGCTCTTTGCCACTGCTGCTCCGTGTTTGTCGACGGACTGGTGGCGTATGCTTAATAGAGCGGTGGCGGTCGAGAAAGGCTGGCTTTCAAGACGGTGGCGGCCTGCCGTGGATGCCACTATCTTGCTGCTGCTGGATGATAGAGCGCCGACATCCGAGCCACGCATGCCACGATACTACGACACCTTCAACTGAACTCTAACTCAAGCCACGAGCACCAGCAGCTATTGAACCTTGTGATTCTTCGGGGCCGGGTTGATCTGCAGTTTCGAGCGCATGACCGGGTTTCAGTTCCCGGCCAAGACGGTCGTTGAACGCCGACAGACGGAGACGGCTCAGTCCGGCGGGCGGGCGGCCAAGCCCTACTCGACGCAGGGCCGCTTCGATTCCGCCAGCCGCCAGGCACCACGACTTGGCATCTTCAAGTCTCGAAAGAAGAACATCGTCCAGGTTACTGCAGCTGAACAACGAAGCATGAGACGGCCAGCCGCTTCACACCGACTGCCAGAAACCAAACGGTTCGAGGTCCGCAGATCTCGATGCGACACGTGCAAAAGCGGCGCTGCGGACCCTCGCAGGCTGCTCGACCAGGTAGGTTTCAGCGACTTCAAACCCCTTTTCCGCGCCGTGTGCCTCCAGGCCCCTCTGCGAACCTAGCTCGCGAGGCTGTGCCGTCTGGGCAAACAACACCACCCGTTCAACAGAATTTATCCGTCCACGCTCGAGGACACAGCCCAGCAGGGTACGAAGTATTACCCGCGCGGTGAACGACGTCTTCGGGTACCGCTTCCGACGGACTTGGCATTCCTGCTCCGCCTCCGCCACCCGCGGCAGCAACCTGCCGCTACAGCACGGAGCGGCGCTAATGACCCCGAACGCTGCAGCGTGCCAACCACCACGCGCGACGCATCACCACCTCCGTCGCTATCAAATGATGGATGCTGAGGCGGGCACGAGTTGCCGCCGGGCCCGTCGATCCTCACGCGAGACGTGGGCGTGACGAGACGCCGGGAGCGGTGGCCGTGGAGTCGTCGGTCAGCGCGTCCTGCGCAGAGCCCACGCGGCTGTGCTGCTGTCAATGGGCTGGGCATTCGCCCTCTGCTGCGCCCGCGTCTCATTTCATTTCACGAGACGGGCAAGACTCTCCTACACAGCGCAGTTGCGGGGGCGCTCGGCATGGCACCGACCGAGTGCTGACCCTTGATATATCCACCGTGCCATTCGTCCCAGGGCCCCTTCCGGTTCGTCGCGAAGCTTCGCCTTGGCACAGGCCGGCTGCGTCTCGACACGGCACCGGCGGCACCACCGCGCAGGGCCTTCGTGGAAACGAGACTGGGATCATGTGAGTTTGCGTGTACTCGTACTTGGGCCACTGCCTCGTGGATGCTTCTGGCTGCGCCTTCGCCCTGGCTTTATCCAGACTCTGGGCGACAGAGCGGCGGAATGCCGTCGACGGTGGCATCCAGCGCCTACTCGTACCTAGATGTAAACGACGAACGCCAAGGGGTCATCAGGGGAGTCCGGTACACAAAATTGCCCAAGCTCTGGAATCTTGTTGTCTGTAGCAAACGCTCATGGATCTTACATACTCGTACTCGTATACTCCGTTCAGCACATGTCTTTAGTGTACAGAGCCACGGGTCGCCACACATCCCAGCTGCGCCTCCTCACCGGAGCTCAACCCCCAGCTCCTCCACGAGCGCCCGCCTCACGCCCTCATGGAACGCGTTCGCCTCCTCGTTGGTCAGCGTCCGCTCCAGGCTGCGGTACACGATGCGGTACGCCACGCTCCTGCGCCCCGTCTTGGGGTGCGTGAACTCGTCGATGAGCTTGACGTTCTCGACCACGTCGCCGGCGACGCTGCGCACCACCTCCATGACGTCGTTCTCGTGGAACGCGCCCTTGGTGTTGCCCCCGGCCGCCGACGACGTCGTCGCCGCCCGCAGCCAGAACGACACGTCCTTGGGGCACGGCGGGTACTTGGAGAAGGGCACGAAGCGCCTCAGCGTGTCGGGCCTGGCCGAGACGCCGTCGAACTGCGACAGGAAGCGCCGGTCGCGCGACCAGAAGAGTCGGATGTCGGGGATCTTGAAGAGCAGCATCGCGATGCGGTCGATGCCGATGCCAAACGCCCAGCCCAGCTGCGACGGCACGCCCGCGTTGATGTAGAGGTCCTGCTTGACCACGCCGCAGCCCAGCACCTCCAGCCAGTCGCCCGCGTAGTAGACCTCCAGTTCCCAGGACGGGCTCGTAAAGGGAAAGTAGGCCTCGACCCAGCGCATCTGAAGAGGCTCGTCCACGAAGTCGGGGTCGTCCTTCAGCGCGGCAGCTTTTGCCCTCGAGAAGATGTCGACGACCATGTTCTCCAGCGACCGCTTCAGGTGCTCCCCGATGGCCTCGGCCTCGGCCGCCGAGTGGTGGCCCGCCTGGAACGGGTTCCTCTCGTCGTGGAACGGCGGGTTCGGGTCCTCCACCTTGACGTTGTGCCCGGGAAGCGTCTCGAGGTCTCGCCGCACGGCAGCCGCGACGTCGCCGTTTGGGACCTTGCTTCGATCCCACGACCTTGCGCCCTCCATCTGGTGGAACACGGGGTAGTGGCTGCGGTCGATCTCGTCCCGCCGGTAGACGTCCGCCGAGATGAGGTACCCATCGCTCTCGTCCGCCCGAAACGTATCCGCCTGATGCGCGCTCGTGTGTGTCCGCAGGAGAGTGGTCTCGCTTATGTAGTAGGTATCCGTGAGGGCTCGTCCGGGATGGTTTGCCGGGAAGCCCAGGGAGTCAAAGTTCTGGTGCGCCGTCACGACGGGGCTGTACTCGTTGTAGTACTTGTACGTCGGCTGCGGGAAGTGGGATTCGATGATCTGGCGCGTGATGCATACGGGGTGGTCTCGCTGGAGGTGCAGCTGTCGCGACGTTGCGTCGAGCACGTTTGGCGGGACGTTGAACCACGCCAGGTCGGTGCCGTACGACTTGCCGCGCACATTCACGGACGAGGGCTTGCTTTGGTGTGGTGTTTTCGGGGCCGCCACGGAATCTGTGAGGCGGCATGAGCACGTCATAAGCCCATCGCGCGTCGGGGATGCGGACCTGAAGAGTAGAACCGGGCAAGGCATGGCTGTCGCAAAGCGGCGGAGCTCCAGCCTAGGCGATGAGCTCTGCGGCTCTGGCCCCAGAGGCTACGCGCCGAAGCAAGTCGTATTGACATGTTGAGCGCGTCAATTGGGGCGCTATCGCATCGCCAGGGCCCCTGGATGGGTGCGCGTGCCGATTGTTTGGCACAGGCTCGTCAAGCAGCAAGCTGTGTTGGAGCTCTGAAGTTGCGTCCAAGTTCGAACCCTGCATCGGAGACCAGCTCGAAGCCCCACCATGCCGCCTACCCTGTACCCCGAGCTGGGTTGCGCTTCATGACCAGAAACGAAGGCTCCGCGAAATATTGCGTTGGAATAATTCTATATATCCAGGCTGGCTATGCCCTTTTCTGGAATAATAAAATGGCAGGTAGTATTGCAGGGCTCACCCAGCGCATTCGTACTTGGTACACCTTTCTCTGTAATTCGTACCCCCCGTCAGGTGCTTAAGATGCACGGCTGTTAGTGGCTTGATTCTTTGCTGTTACTACATACTCGTACTCGTACGTTGGCGGTCCAGACAATACGTTACAAGCTCGAAGGAATCAAGCCCGGCATCGTCCGAAACTCCGGATGACAACGGAACCATATCGAGAGCCGGCGTCCCGGCCGGGCAGGGAGAGCGGCAGCCGCTGCACCGGCGCGGCGGCAGTCGGGGACGGAGAGCCATCGGCGGCTGGCTGTCCCAATTCTGTCCGACGTCACCGCCTTCGGCCCCGTACCAGAGCCATTTTTCTGCCGCCAGCCGACGTCAACGCCGAGACGGCTTGCCGAAGCTGAAATCTGCGACTCCGATAGCCGACCGCCTCCGCGACGTTAAAACGCCTCGCACCGCACCGCATTTCCGCCCAGCCATTGGGCTTCGTCTGCAAGGAGAGCCTTGTGTGAAATGCTGCTATAGCCTCAGGCCAGTCGCTGCGACAGGCTCACGGAAGAAAGAATGGCGGCCTCGGGTCAGGACTCGGCCGGCGGCGGCAACGCGCCTGCCGCCGCCGAGATCAAGGCCGACGAGCGCAGGAAGAAGACGGCGCCCGCGATCCGCTATCCCTTTTGGTTCGGCGGCAGCGCGAGCAGCATGGCGGCGTGCGTTACGCACCCGCTCGACCTGGGTACGTCCGCTGCGCAGCCTCGCTCCCGCTGACCCGGACCTCTGCTAACCCGCGCATGTACAGTCAAGGTACGACGGCAGCCCGGCGACGTGCCAATGGTGGACGTGCGGCCAGGCAGAGAGACACGCTGACACCCCGCAGGTCCGGTTGCAGATGCGCAAGGGCGACGCGCCCAAGAACATGAGCGGCACCTTTGTCCACATCGTCAAGAATGACGGCTTCCTCGCCCTGTACAGCGGCATCTCCGCCTCCCTCCTGCGCCAGCTCACCTACTCGACCGTGCGCTTCGGCGTCTACGAGGAGCTCAAGGCGCGCTACGTCAAGAACTCGGCTACCGGCCGCGAGCCGTCCTTCGCGGCCCTCGTCGGCATGGCCATGGGCTCGGGCTTCCTCGGCGGCGTCGCCGGCAACTTCGCCGACGTGGTCAACGTGCGCATGCAGCACGACGCCGCCCTGCCGCCCGCCGAGCGCCGCAACTACCGCCACGCCGTCGACGGCATGGCCCGCATGGCCCGCGAGGAGGGCCCCCTGAGCTTCCTCCGGGGCTGGCTGCCCAACAGCAGCCGCGCCGCCGTCATGACCGCCGGCCAGCTCGCCACCTACGACACCTTCAAGCGCCTGCTCATGGAGTACACCCCCATGGGCGACAACATGACGACGCACTTTTCCGCCTCGTTCCTCGCGGGCCTCGCCGCCGCCACCGCGACCAGCCCCATCGACGTCATCAAGACCCGCGTCATGTCGTCGGCGCATAACCAGGGCGTCGTCCACCTGGTCGGCGAGATATACAAGACCGACGGCATCCGCTGGATGTTCAAGGGCTGGGTCCCCAGCTTCCTCCGGCTAGGACCGTGAGTTTCTCTGAATCCCCCGAGGCCCCTGCATGGTCTCGTAGACGCTGACAGACGCCCCGCCGCAGGCACACCGTTTGCACATTCGTCTTCTTGGAGATGCACCGCAAAGCATATAGACAGGTCAAGGGCTTGGATGAGAACAACCTGTAATTGTACATGGGTCATGGCATGTGCGACGGCGTTCTGTACGAGGGAGGGCGATTCATCTGCATACAATTTTTGTATGGCGTTGTCTGAATACGAAATCATTCCAAAAGCTGGGCGATGAAATAGAGGAACTAGAATATAATCCAAAGGTATATGAGCCACGCACGAACAAAGCCATCTGACACAGTTTGAGTGCAAAGCCCGCAGATCCGGTTCACCTATGCCGTAGCTATCTTTTAGTTACTGTACAAGCAAGAGTAGTACAAACACCCCCCCAAATTACCCTGGCTAGGACGGGATTGCCCGTCGCCCCCAAACGCCAAACTTACTGCCACGAAGGCTGGTTATACGGCGTCGTGCTGCCAAACGAGCCGGCACCACCGCCGTATGAGGTACTGCCACCTCCGTACGAGGTGCCGCCGCCGCCCCCGTACGCGGTGTTGCCGCCGCTTCCCCCGTACGAGGTGTTGCCCCCGCCATAGGCCGTCATGTTGCCGCCGTACGGAGTCGTGTAGCCCTGATCCTGCCAAGGCGTTGTGCCCCCGTCCATGTTCATATCTGGACTCCGCGGGCCGTCGGCCTCGGCTTCCTCGCCGCCGTATTTCCTGGGATCGAGCCCCTTCAGGAGAGCACCAATCTTCTGCTGGAGGGTTCTTATCCCCCCTTGCACGATTTGGTCGGGCTCCATGGTTCCTGATGTCTCCACCTCGAAGTAGAATCGGTCGGGCGCGGCGTCATAGTTGAACGGCTCGCCCTCTTGTGGGGGATCTTCCCACGCCGCGTATTTGCTCTTGGGCCTGGATGGGAGGTTAGACGGTTCTGGAACCTCAAATATCATCGCCGTGGTCAATCTTACCATTCCTTTTCGGGGTCAGTGTTGTTCTCGAACCACATGTCGAGATGGTGCAGCTTGTTGTGAGGGTCGTACTCGAACCCGACTGCTGATGTCGGCATCCACTTGGCATGCTCCTTTGCGATCCCCTTCTTGGCGATACACGTGAGCTTCAACTCCTGGTCCTTGCGCAGCTTTGCGATCAGGCATCCGAGGCCGTCGGGGTCTGTGATGACGGGGCTGCCGACCGAACTAGAGTGACGACCATCGACCACCAGATCTCGCGCGTAAACCTTCATAATCTCGTCGCTCGTGCACTTAGCATGCAGCGACAGAGAGACGCTGCACTGCTCGCAGTATTGGTCGCAGTCGCAGTCGCGTGAGTAGTTGAGTTCGCCGACGCCCTTCGAGTTCAGGGGGATGAGGCCTAGCCGATGGGCGATGAACTCATCGGCGAGTACCGAGCTGTTGATCTCGATTTCCACCAGGTCGACCGCAATGGTAGGCACCTCGGCTTGGATGATGCGTCGGATCGAGTTCGCAAAGGATAGGTTCGTCTTGGACAGTTCGAAGTCGACGCGCGTGTTATCAGCCTAGATCACCCCCCGTTAGGTCATGCTCCTCCTCTGCGCCGCCACAGGGGCATCATGCGTACCGCCGAGATCTTCACTTGGGGCTGCTCCGGCTCCCCATCCATCACCATCGGGTCGTAGTCCATGCCGTCCATCGTGGCCGGAAAGACGCTGACCGCGGCGGCGACCTGAGTTATCGGTGAAGCGCAGGGCCCTCCCGAGCCATGTGTTTACGCGCCTTCTGGTGCTTGGGTCGTGGGAGCAGAGTGGTGTTGATTCGCGTGAATGTGAAGAGTCAAAGTGAAGTCTATCTGGCTGGCGGACCCTTCCATACCGCGCTAACAGCCTGCTGGCCGTGCTACAGTCGGATTACTAATAATCCGCAGGCTTATCGGCCTGCGTGCTGCGATAAGAGAAAAAATTCCCCGCCATCGCTATTCTGCCAACCTCTGATGGAAATTTTGGAGAGCCCACCAGTGCATCGGCCTCGACCTTGATATTGCTTCATCGTCCACCGACACCACGCAAGATGAAGATCAAGGCGCTCAGCCGCTCGGTATCGACGCACCAGGCCGCGGGCTCGGATGTCGCCAAGCAGCCCCGAAACCTCGATGCAGCGCTGCATCCCTTCGAACGAGCTCGCGAATATCAAAGAGCACTCAATGCGGTCAAGCTGGAGCGGATGCACGCCGCGCCGTTCATCGCGCAGCTGGGACGTGGCCACGTGGACGGCGTCTACTCCATCGCCAAGGACCCCAATTCCTTGCAGCGGTTTGCCAGCGGCAGCGGCGACGGCGTGGTCAAGGTCTGGGACTTGACGGACCGGGATGAGATCTGGCATACCACGGCGCACGAGAACATCGTCAAGGGCATGGAGTGGACGAGGGACCAGAAGCTGTTGACGTGTGGTGCGGACCGCACGATCAAGCTCTTCGACCCGTACAACACGCCGAGCGAAGCGGCGCCGATATCATCGTGGCTGGGATCAGGCGCCTTCACCAGCCTGTCCCACCACCGGTCACGCAACGCCTTTGCGGCCGCTTCCAGCGTAATCTCGATATACGACCTCGAGAGGCACACTGCGGCCCCGGAGGTGCTGAAGTGGCCGACATCTACCGACACGATAACCAACGTCGCATTCAACCACGTCGAGACATCCGTCCTCGCGTCCTGCTCCAGCGACCGCTCCGTCGTCATCTACGACCTCCGGACGTCGATGCCTGTCACCAAGACGATCCTCAACTTCGCCACCAACCAGATTGCCTGGTCGCCAATGGAGGCGTTCAACCTGGCCACCGCCTCCGAGGACCACAACATCTACCTCTTCGACATGCGCCGCTTCGACCGCGCCCTCAACATCCTCAAGGACCACGTCGCCGCCGTCATGGACGTCGAGTTCTCCCCGACCGGCGAAGAGCTCGTCTCCGCCTCGTGGGACCGCACCGTGCGCCTCTGGAACCGCGACCAAGGCCACTCGCGCGACATCTACCACACCAAGCGCATGCAGCGCGTCATGGCCGCCAAATGGACCCCGGACGCCAAGTACGTCCTCTCGGGCTCCGACGACGGCAACATCCGCCTCTGGCGCGCAAACGCCTCGGAGCGCCAGGGCGTCAAGTCGGCCCGCCACCGCCAGGCCCTCGAGTACAACGAGGCCCTCGTCAACCGCTTCGCGCACATGCCCGAGATCCGCCGCATCAAGCGCCACCGCCACGTCCCCAAGGTGCTCAAGAAGGCCGGCGAGATCAAGGGCCAGGAGCTCAAGAGCATCAAGCGCAAGGAGGAGAACGAGCGGCGGCACACCAAGAAGCAGTTTGAGCGGCGCAAGGGCGAGAGGGAAAAGATGGTGCTGGCGCGTGAGAAGTAGGTGCTGGCGCGTGAGAAGTAGGCGCTGCCGGGTGTGCCCGGCTGTTCCCCTTTGTGTATATTTGCATTGCACGGCGTTCGGAAAAGGTTACTCTGGGAAGATGGGGCTTCAAGTACAATACCATGTCAAGACTGATGGTGTCTTTTTTACTACCTAGGTTACCGAAAACAACCGAGATTTCCCCAAGACACATGTGCAACTGGCATCAGGTCGTGACAGTGAGAAACAGGAATCCCCTGCTTGACAGTATCTCATTCTTGCCCTGTGTACTGTGCCTAGAGCCACCAACCAGTTACCAAAGTAAACAGTCATCTCCTTCGTAAAAGACCCCATTTAGAAACAAGTCTCCGTCCACACATCCTGAAAACCCCATACCGAGAAACGCCATATGTCGTAGAGCCCACCCGAGAACAATGCCGACGTAGAAACGGGCACAAAGAAAAAAAGAAAAAAAAAAGTCAAAGCTGCCTGACATGACAGGTTGCAACGCCGCTGGCCCAATCTCGCCAGTGTTGGGGGTATTTTGAAACACAGTCGCCCCTCTCGCCTGCCATATCCCGTCGTCTAGCCTTGTCGTCCTTCGTTCCCAACGCCATTGCCCGTCTCTCGTGTTTCCGTTATTAGTGTTGTTGGTTGTAGTAGCTGAAATGTTGATACACACATCCGGACGCGAAACGGTCCTCAGTGACGTATCCCGTCTCTGCCTAGACAATTCCTCGGGCCGCCTTCTGTGGTTTGTAGTTGGGTATCTCCTCGAACCAGCCCCGCATCTCGTCGTACTTGTAGGCGTGGAAGGCGATGCCGTACGGCTTGGGCTCGATCGAGTAGAGCATGCCCAGCGGGACGTCCATGTCGGTGATGTCCTCGCGAGTCAGGTCCATGAAGTAGGCCATGAGGACGCGGCAGACGGACCGGTGCCCGATGATGAGGAGATGGTCGGTGATGCGCTCAATCTCCCGCACCATGTCGCGCAGGCGGCTAATAACCTGGAGGTACCCCTCGCCGCCGACGCCTGGGTAGATGTAGTTGAGTTTGTCCTGGGATCGCTTGTGGAACTCCTCCGGGTACTTGCCCGCGATCTCCTCGTACGTCATGCCCTCGAACTGGCCGGAATTCAGCTCGTTGAGCATCTCCCAGTTCTTGACGTCGTAGTCGTCGTCGGCGTCAAAGTACTCGGCCGTTTCGACGCTTCGCTGGAGCATCGAAGTCCACACGCAAAAGTTCTTGTCGTCCAGGTCCCGGTCCATATCCGGATACGGTGGGGTGTTGTCGCCCGGCACCGGCGGGAACGACGCCTGAGCCATCTTGCTCTTCTGCTCAATAATCCACTCCTTTCGCTTCTGGGTGATGAACCTGTACAGCGCCTGGCCGTAGCAATGCCCTCGCTCCGTAAGCGGGGAATTGCCGCCCAGCTTGCCGAGCTCGTTGTCGATGCTCTGGCCATGGCGGGTCATCCAGATCTGCCGCGGGGCCAGGTTGAAGCTCGAGAGGTAGGTGCTGATCCCGCCACTCAAGAACCCCTTCAGCCTGTGCTGCACGAGCTTCCTGCCGACATCGATCATCTAGGGAGGTTAGCCACGGAGACGGGAAACGCGGGAGGAATCGCAGCGCAACGGACCTGGATGTACTGCATATCATTGTCCTCCTCATACTCGCCCACGGGCACGTAGGCGCTGGCGTAGGCGGCGACCCGGTTCTTGAAGTCTTCGAGGGACTTGTGCGGGTCCTTGTCGCGGTAGTCGGGACCAGAGAGCTTGAGGCGCATGTTGGCCTCGAGAAGGTTCTGGTCCCTGCAGATGCTCTCGATGAAGAGAATGCCCAGCTTGGGCTCGCGGTCCCTGATGCGGTCGACAATCTGCTGCCTCCGCTTGATGGTGCTGTTCGTGGCGTCGAGGATGCCCACGGCGCCGCCCTGGTTCAGCAAGTAGTCGAGCAACTCGTCGAGCGTGTCCATGGCCACCTGGTCCCTCATGGCGGACGCCCTCTGGTTCTTGGGGTCGAAGAACCTGGCCGACTGGTCGGCGTCAGCCCCCTCTTCGCCGACGGCGGAGTCGAGATTCAGCATGGTGGGCGACCCCAAGCGGTCCGGGCTCAGGGCGCGAGGCGCGGGCATGCCGTTGAGCAAGATGGTGGCGGCCTGGACGGGGGGGTCGAGGCAGTCGGGCTCGGGGGCCAGACTGGGCTTTGCCGAGACCTTGATGCCGGCGGCATGGCGCCTGCGGTTGCCGACGTTGAAGATGCGGGAGTCGTGCTGCTGCCACGAGAGGTATCGCTGCAGCTTCTTGGTGATGTACGACTTGCCACGGGCGGGCAGGCCGACCATGACGATGACGAGCTTGGCGGCCACGTCGCGCTGGGGGATCCGGCCGTCGGGGGAGACGCGGGACCTGGTCATGCCGGGGATGTTGAGCGTGGTGGCGTGGGGCCGCACCCGGGGGGTTTGGCTGCCCGAGTTCTGGCGCTGGGGAGGCCTGCAAGTCGCCGGGGCGCAAGTCAGCAAGGCATTCTCGGAGGCGTCGGCGGTGCGACGGAGGGGCTCGCGCGACGGGCTCGAGGGCCGTCTCGGGACTTACATGCGCGGCGAGCTCGGGGCCGTCGAGTTGACGCTGCGGGACAAGGGTGGCGTGTCGGTCAGGTCCTTCATGGTGCGCATGGCTTGGGCCATGGGCGGCACAACCATGGGCGGCGTCGCGGGGGAGCCATCGCGAAGGGCGGGCGGCGGCAGAACA
Organism: Tolypocladium nubicola; assembly: GCA_024340505.1. Lineage (NCBI taxonomy): Eukaryota > Fungi > Ascomycota > Sordariomycetes > Hypocreales > Ophiocordycipitaceae > Tolypocladium > Tolypocladium nubicola. Next base: position 26,204 of record JALHCA010000360.1, read on the forward strand.
GCGAGCTGCTGATCCGGCTCCGAGGTCGTGGGCGAGGCGGACGGGGGCGACGATGTGGCGAGGCTGTTGTTGTGCATGACAAGCTTGGCCAGGGCCGACTGTTTGGCTTGCCGTTGACCCACGTCTAAGTGCGAAGAAAAAAGCCAAGAGTAAGTCGAGGCTCACGAGAGAAGAGCGAAGCGACAACGGGGATGGGGAGACGGGTAAATCGAGCAGGGCGAGGCAGGCAGATAAGAAAAGAGCTGGCACACACCTTGTCTGGGTATGACTGCAGACGGCATCTGGTGGCGGTGGTGGTGATGCAGAGGGGAGAGTCGGGGCAGCGACCGGAAGCCAACGAGTCCGCCTCAGACACGGCTGCAGTTGCACTTTTACCAGCGACGCCGACTCGTGGGGCGAGGGATGGACCGACGGTGCAGCGAGCGGCGAGGGCCTGTAATAAATGGCCTATGGGGGGTGTGCTCGGCGCTGACTCGCTGCCGTCCGGCTGGGGCGGGCGCCGACACAACCTTGTACCCGCACACGGGGCTGTCGATTCGAGCCGTGTACAGCCAAAGAATGGCGGCCGGGCGCTCCGTCCTGGAGGCGGCCGGGCTGTTCAGCGGCGATTCGCGTCAAGTGACGGAGGGCCTCTGCACCAGGACGAACCTGTCTCGTGCACGAGCTGCGCCGAGGAGGTGCCGTGCAGTGGACCGAAGCGTGAATGCGAGCCCTGGGTAGTGGAGGCAGTGGAGCGTCGTCGTCGAACGTGAGTTGAGGGTTCCCGAAGTCGTGTATCGCTGGCACGGCGCACGAAGATGTCGAAAACACGAGGGGTGAATGCTCGAAGAGAAAACCAAGGTGAAGCCGGACGATGCAAGAAGCAATGGAAGAGACGGCTCTGACGGCGTATATATAAGGGGCGGGATCAGTCAACACGGCGTGCTTTCGGTGGCGCTGGTTGTCCGCGTCTGCACCAGGAACTGTATCCCGCAAGCTCTGGCGGGCTGCTGCGAGGCGCAGGAGGAGAGTTTATCTGTACGTGGTTCGCGCTGCAAAAGCTGCCTGAGCGTTTGGGACGGAACGAAATGGACGACATGGACGAAAGGGCGAGGAGCGCAGGCACACCGAGAGGCAAGCCGCCTCCCCAATGCGGGCGACACGCAGCCCTTGCAAACGGAGGCCCGCATGCCGTCATGCCGCCATGCCGTGCTCCCGCATCCTCACACATGCTGTCCGCTGCTAAAAGCGTCCGCGACCTGCAACGCCGCCGGGCGTCGCGATGCCGTGGTGGTGGTTTGGTTCGGTTTCGGGGGCGCGCGTCTGCTACGACGGGGCGGTGGGCACGCTGCATCCGCCGCCTGCAGGCTCCACGGTGCCAAGGGTGCTCGAGGTGCTGTCGTTTGGGGCTAACCGGCTCCCGCGCTGGGATGCTGGCGTCTCCATCTTCATCGATCACTCACTCAGGGTCCAAGGCCGCACGGTCTCCTCGCTGGCCTGCTCGTCGCTCATTCAGCGTACCGGCATTGGCTGGGCGGACTGGCGCGGAGAGACTCTGTCTTTTCATTGATGACGCCTCATTCCCTTTGGGCTCCCCCGCCAGGCTTCGTCACAAAAGGCAGCCAACAGGGGCAGCACAGCAACAAAACAAAGCCTCCGATGTCGCCGCCCACTGGACTGCCCCATGACTCCACGTGCGAAGATCCCTGCCTGCCGTGCGCTGAGTGGGCGCCAGACACGAGATAGCGCCAGAGCCCATTACCCTGCCTCTTCGCGTAATCAAGAAGTCTCCAGTCTCCAAGACAAGAAGTGCTCCAACTTCATCTACGAGTCCTTCGTTCGCGCGTCATCTTTCGAGCCCCCCCCGGCGAAACGGAGCGCCATTAACACGCCCGTCTGCCTGTCCCTGCTCTGCTGCGACTTGTCTGCACACGGCCCGTTTCCCATTTGGCGCCAGAAACACATCGAGCCAGCGAAGCTTGCGTCACGCCCCGAGTCAGAGTTTGCTCACTCTGCTTTTGTTTCGCCTCGTCGCCTCACCGAGCCCTGAGACATGTTTGCCTCAACAGAAATAGCCTCGCACCTCGGACGCATCGGGGCGCCTTGAGACGAGAGACTCAAAACTATGCTTAAAATTACCGTGTCGCACAGCTTCCCAGGTTGCCCTGCAGCGTTGCAGTGCTTGCATCCCAACAGGCTCCCTTGCCTCGTCAATGCGTCAGGCCTCAACAGTCGATGCTCGAGTGAGACAGTGTGTTGGGGGAAGCCAACTACGTAGTACTCATTCTGGATTCTGTCATCCCTCGGCAATGCTCCGTCTGATGCAGGCGACAGAACAGCCCTCGGGGTCTGCCTTTGCCGGGTTGTACGCGCCGTAGTTGCACGGGGAGCCGCTCCAAAGAGCAGTCGGATGGAGCATCTCCGGCTATCAGTCTGGGGTGATCTGGGGTTCTGCGGGCCCTCCGTCCCCAAGCTGCCGTCGTCATGCATGCAACGGAGGTGCCTCTCGGTGAGCCGCTATCGAATCGCAAATCGACTCCGGAGCCGCCAAGCTCAAGTCTGCATATTGCGCTATGAACGTCCGTCACGGATCGGCAACGCCCTCATTCTTGACGGATTGCGCTCGATGCATCTGTCTTGGGGGAGGACGCGTTCGCCCATCCCGGGATGGCCGGAGAGACTCCCCCAAGGCCAACGTAAGCTCTGTCCTGTAGCCAAGACGGCTCTGCATGAGATGCTACCCGACATGTTGGCATGTACGTTTCCACTGCAGATATGCGAGCCAATCCGGCTGCTGCAAGAGGCGGACTGGAAGTGTGAATAACTCCGAACCGCCGGAGCCGAACTGCTCGACTCTGGACGGAAGAGCGGCATGGGAGGGTCATATATTCTTGTCGATCACCAGAAGGCTGTGCGAGATTGTGTTTCGAGTAAATATATGCTTCACCTGCAGATGGCTTCCCTCGTAATATGAGCGTACGAGTATTCGGGCAGTCATTCGTTAGGAGCGTTCATCGACGCACTCCTTTCAACGCAGCATCCTGAGCAAAAGCCCGCAACGGCCCCAAACGCTGGGTACCAGCTCCCGTAGGCAGCCTTATCACGGCAATATGCACAGAGGCAATGTCTCATTACAACATGTTATTTGCTCTCTGGGGCTCGGTCCATAACACCGAGCTGCAGGTGGCTGACGCCGCTGCTGGAGCCGGTGGGTTTCACGATGGTGACAGCCCCGCCGAATCTGATCGTTAGTGCACCATCTCGGGTGGCCAGTTGACAGCTTCTTTACATGGAATGTCTCTTCTCTAAACTATGATGGACTGCGGGAATGAGAGCTTGACGGGGAAACATTGAGTTTGCACGAAACATGCGTCAATCGCTGATGCTCCAGGCATCTTCGGCATATACTCCGTATACTTGGCAAAACTCTGCCATACCCTTTTGCCGTAGTACCAAGTATTATTGTTGGCACTTTCGAGAAACGATATTTGGCTGAGACAGGCGCTGACTGATGGGTAGGCGAACGGTTGATGGGGCTCTTCCACGGCTTCCAGAAGGGGTGGCTGTGCTCGCGTGGCGCATCCCACCACCAGCCACACTTTAACGTCTCCAATCTAAATGCAGAAATGTCGACGACTTCGACATTCAACCTGGCATTTCACCTTCAGCAACCCAACGGCAGGTCATGAGCCTCAATCGAGTCCGGCTGGCTCAGAAGCTTCCAGAGAGAATCACATCGATGGCCTGACTGGAATCTAACAAAGGTACGCTGAGACTGGCCCTTGCAAATCCACGAGCGAGGCACGGTGAGCGCAGGCACAAAGCCGAGCGTCGAGCATCACTCGTACGAGAATGCCAGCTGTTGCCAGTGCTGTCCAGCTGGTTGAGACAGGAAGCACCTATTTATTCATTCTTCTCAAGCCCTGTTCCCCTGCTTCTGCTTTCTCCCCAACTCCCACACCAGTGAGCTGCAGTCGCAACCTATCAAAGCTTTCTCATCCCAACCCGTTTCATCAATCTTCCGTCAAAAGCTCCATCCCCAACATCAGATGACATTGTCCACACCTCATCCAGCTCAAAATAACCATTCCGCTTAGCTTCCGGCCACGAGCGGTCTTGCAACGGACGTCGCCGCGGCGCGTCGAGGCTTGGCAGACGAAGCGGGCACCCACGAAAGACGCGCCCAGTCTCCAGACAGCCTGGAAGGTCACCGGGTAAGACTGCTGCTCCCAGAAAGCAGCTGCTTCCCCGGGATCCGAGAAATCGCGGAAAGTCAAACGCGGTCAACTCTCTCTTTGCGGATCTAGCAGAGCCACAGAGGCAACCGGACTTTCGCAGTTTCCCGTTGCTGCTACACTCCGCCGTCGCCGCTTTGAGTTTTTGACTCGTGACGCGAGGTGATTGCCATCGCCCTTTCTGCCGCCCTGCAGTACGGAGCGATTGGACCTAAGGCTCTCGCTCCTCCGTCCCCCACACAGCACTGCTTTTTCTGTCGGGCCGCTGCAGAACCAGCCATCGACAACCCCTTGTCCCTCTGGCAGGCGACAGCTTCTCGCCCTTCTATCCTGCTTTGGCGGAATTTTGGAGTCTCGCTAGCAATCATCATCATCACCAGAGCCCTGCCAAAGACCTCGTTTTGATCGCGGATCGGGCTGCTCCACCTGGGCGTCGTCGTTTGTTCACGATACGGAAACTCTCTCCACGTTGTACGCGATCAAAACCAAACAGCCCAACCTCGCTATACTGCGGCAAGCATGGCAGACAACAGTGGCAGCGAGACTGGCAAGTCGCCCTCTGATTCGGCGACCGACTACCAGCCCCGTCCGCGGGTCGGTATCTTGCCCAACCCCTTGATTGACGACCTGAAGGGCACCAACTCTGGGCAAGGCGTCTTGATCCCCTTGAAGACGACCCAAGAGGTCCGGCAGGATCACGCCATCGTCCAGGCGTACATCACCAGAGCACCAACAAAGTCGGCCAACGATGTCATCACGTACGTCGCTTTGCCAGCCTGGTCATTGCTCTCTGCTGCTCTCTGCACTACGGATGCTGACCGACGACTCTTAGGGCTTTGCGTTCCCTACGGCCCGAAGGCAGTGCTAACCCCCTGCCCCATCTTCGTACGTGCGCGAAGCCGACAGATCTCCCGGCGCACATCAAGACACAGTTCATGAACGACACGCCGGCCGGTCGCCAGATCCACACGGCCAAGTCGAACTGGATCTACATCATTGCCGGCGAGTGCAAGGAGTTCACCAAGGAAGACGTTGCCCAGGTCATGTCGACGATCGAAGGGCTGGAGCCGCAGGACATCTTCGTCGCGCGAATCCCCATTCCCCTGCTGGCGCCGACCTCGCAGGTTCAGGCAGCGATGTGGTCTTCGCAGTTTTGGCCTACCGTGTATCGGAAGAACAATCCGCTCGGCCCTCACCCTAGCATGGTGGGCCGTGGCACCGAGGACATCAAGGACGACGCGTCGGTCTGGATGGCCCTCGCCCACCGCGTGGCACTGGATGCCAAGAGGGCTGGAATCGGCGAAGCCATGGGTGCGGTGATTGTGCAGAGAGATGAAAGAGGCGCCGACGTGGTTGGGCTTGCTGGGGATGCTCGCTTGCACCAGGACTGCAGCTTGGGAATCCCAAACAACACCATGACGCACTGCGTGCTCCGTGCCATCAGCATGGTTGCGCAAAAGCTCGTCCGACACGAACGGCGGGCCGCTGGTATGCCCTTCGAAGGCCCAAACCTGGAGTACGACGCGTTCCAGGATCGACCACTGCTCGAGGTGGAGCGGCAGTGCTTTGCACAGGAACACCCAAACAAGGACGGCTACCTGTGCCATGGCCTCGAGCTGTACGTGACCCACGAGCCGTGCGTTGCGTGTTCGATGGGAATCCTGCATTCGCGCATGGGCAAGGTGGTGTTTAGCAACCACATGCCTCGCACCGGAGGTTTGAGCTCAGACGATCGTCCTGACGGAGGTGGCCGAGGGTTGGGGCTCTTTTGGAGACGAGAGCTCAACTGGAGCTTGCTGGCGTGGGAGTGGGAGCGCGAGGGCGTGCCCGACCTGCCTCCCGTCAACCTGACCACTCATGTTTAGGTTACCACCTCCGAGGTCCACGCGAGACTCATCCATTGTATGCCGTCCGACGCGCCGTCGGGCTGGGCAAGTCGGCGGCGTAAGAGGGCGCCGCACGCCGCCACGGGCCGGGCGACACTCGAAAGTGGCGGTTTATGTTACGAGGGAGGACGGGTGCATCGCTATGTTCAGATGCTCAAAACGGTGTATGATTTGCGTCTGCTGAATAGTGACCGTTGGTTGGAGGACAAGCAGAGGGTTTAGATAGTCCTCTATGCTCCGATGGAAGCAGGGAGCGTAGCCGCTTTTTATGTGTACAACAGACACGGCATGGCGAGGCGAACGGATAGGATTGGAGTTGGTAGAAGGTGTGAATCAAGACACTATGTTTGCTCTATAACGTGGCTGGCTCGTGGTGGTTCCAAATGCGTCAACGTTGGACTTTGGAAGATGACTTTGCGCCGACTCGCAAAATGCAAACTATCTGGTATTAGAACATGACTACTGCCACCAATTGGCAAGGGGCAGGCAGCACAGCAATGGTCGGCTTGTTCAGCATGGCTGTTGAGAGTTGCTGGCGCCCGCAGCCCCTCTGCACGAGTGGGTAATAATAGTCGTGGTGTTGCCCCTCTCAACTTTTTGTCTGCATCACGAGGCGTGGCGGCTGCATGGATTAACTAACCCCCCCCCCCCCTCCTTCAAATTCTGTTCCTCCTTCTCCATTCTCCCTCTGCACACGCAAAATCGACG
>JALHCA010000361.1:0-17882 GCA_024340505.1 Tolypocladium nubicola
TTCATTACCAGCCTCTATATTCTTATCCATATGCATAAGCTTAAGAATGAATATGCCCTTAAGAATGAATATATATTCATTACTGGAATGTCTGCACCGTCCACGGCTTGGCTGCCGACAACGCCCTCTCGTTTGACTTTGTCACGCCTTCGGGGGGCTTGGTTACGGCGTCACGATCGAAGCACAGGGACCTCTACTGGGCGCTCAGTGGCGGCGGCAGCGGCAACTACGGTGTAGTTGTCTCCATGACCGTGCAGGCTCATCCCGACGCCAGGGTGAGCGGTGCCACCTTTGGCATCACAGCGTCCAAGGATGATCCCAACAAGATTTACGATGCCATTGATGCTTTCCACGCAGTCATCCCCGCGATCGTCGACTCTGGCGTCATGATCATTTACTTCTTTGGCAAGGGCTTCCTGCAGAGCCCTGCCATGACTGTGTGCAACAAGACCAAGGCTGAGGCGCGAGACATCCTGCAGCCTTTCATTGACTCTGCCAGCTCCAAGGGCTTCTCTGTCAAGCCCAACTTTACAGAGTTCCCCAGCTATTACGCTCATGATAACCACTACTGGAGCCCTCTGCCCGCGGGAAACATACAGGGCGGCACGCAACTCTTTGGCGGCCGGCTGATTCCCCGGCCAGCACTTCCCAGATTTACCCCGACGGCGCGCAAGCTGTCCGAGATGGGTGCAACCTTCATTGGAGTCGGTCTCAACGTGTCCCACTACGGCCAGAACAATGCCAACGCCGTCCTGCCTCAGTGGCGCGAGTCCATCGTGCACTCCTCCCTCACCCTCCCATGAAGCTTCGAGAAGCCATTCGAGGACATGGTTGCCGAGCAAGACAGAATCACCAAGGAAATCCAGCCCGTTATCGAGGCTGCCACCCCTGGCGCCGGTGCCTACATGAACGAGGCCGACTCCCAGCAGCCCGACTTCCTGGAGACCTTTTTCGGAGCCAACTACGCCAAGCTACTCGAGATCAAGAAGCAGCATGACATGGATGGACTGCTCTATGCCGTTGCCGGTGTCGGCAGTGAAGAATGAACCGTCCAGAAGGACGGGCGGATGTGCCGGACCTGGGGCACGCCAGGTCTTCAGCACGGCATTTGACGAACCATTAGAGCGCACGACCAAATCTAATGGATACAATGTAAATAGCAGTAATAGTAATGAAGGGACCGTAAATTTTCGCCACGAAGTAGGCTCCCTTTAGTGGCGATGGGGTGAGCCAGTCTAGAGAGTGAACAGAACGTGGCCGTGTCTTGAGCTGCCCTGCCCGCCAACATGCATGGTCACAGATGCGACTCAAACCTCCGCGCAACCTCTTGGGCACCGCCCCCGCTGCCAAACATGTTTTTGAGGTCCGTAGAGAACTGCTCTGGACACTCAAACGCCGCGAAGTGGCCGCCTTGCTCGTGCACCGCCTCGAAGATGATCGGCCCCGACGACCATCCCCAAGTCTTGGGCGGCGCTATCAGATCCTTGGGGTAATACGATATCCCTAAGGGTACCCGCGGGACGTACTCGATGGATTTGATCGACTTTTCGCGCGATGCATGGGCTGCTTCGTAGTAGATGCGCAAGCTCGCCGCCGGGCCGGCCGCTGAGAATTGGTAGATGGAAATCCAGGTCAGGATCTCATCGTCGGTCCACGGGTACTCATCCGTCCAATCATGCAGCTTCTCGTATATCCACGAAAGAAGCGCCACGGGGGAATCGGTAATCGCAAAGCCCAGTGTGGATGGCTTCGTGCTCTGCAGCATCATATACCCCGAGCCTTCTCTGATGTACCACCTGGTCCGACTTATGCCGGCCTTCTCACGATCAGACCACCACCGGAGCGCGTGCTGAAAGCCGAGCCACAGCCCCCTTGGAATTGACGGCTTGACGCACAGGAAGTTGATGTGCGACGCGAGGCAGTGCTCCGGGTACAACACGCCCATCATGCGAGTGATGAAGAAGCCCCAGTCCCCTCCCTGTGTGACTAGCCGGATGTCAGTGCCCTACAATGCAGGAAACGTTTTGATGCTTGCGCACCGTATCTATCGTAGCCCAGCCGCATCATGAGCTTGTGCGCGCACTCGGCGTACTGTGGGATGCCAAACTCCTTCGAAGGCCCCTCGGAAAACCCAAAGTTGGGCAGCGATGGCGCCACTACGTGGAAGGACGGTCCGTCACTGGCATCCGTGAGAAGCGAGAGAACCTTGACCACTTCAAGAAAGCTGCCCGGCCCTGCGCGACAAGGTCAGCCTGATGCTCAAGGTGGGGGCGCAGTGGCAACGCACATCCATGGCAGAATAGCAAAGGAATGCTGTCGGGTTTGCTGCTCTTCTGGTGGATGAAGTGGATGTCGAGGCTTCCGAAACCCTCCACGGGGATCTTGGTCATGTAATGCGGCAGCGTGTTGAGCTTTGCTTCCTGCGCTCTCCAGTCGAAGCCGTCTTTCCAATAGTTCGCCAAACGCTTCACATCGCGAAGCGAAGCCCCGTAGTTCCAATCATCGGAAAAGTCGACTTCGTCCGGGAATGTAGCTGCGACTAGCTTGTCCTTCAAGGCTGCAATAGCCGGGCCCGGCACAGAAATATTGAACGGCTTGATCTCTTCCGACATGTCTGGATAGCCTGGCGACGAGGGGATGTCACCAATGATGATTAGTGTTGCAAAGATACAAGTGGCTATCGTATCGCGATGAAAAATAGGTGCGACTGTTGTGCTCATGAATATTAAATCAGACTGAGGCAGACGAGTCCTGTATCATTGTATGTTGCGGGGCAGCCGAGGTTGGGGAGGGATAAACGAATATAGAGGGCTGACGAGGGCTGATGCCGCCTGAGGGGTTTGTCCCAGCCCCCAAAGTTTGTTTGAGAACGGACTTGGTGAAGCGGGAGGATTATCTGGGGAAAGCCGACGCGGCCCCAGGATCGGCTCTTGAGTTCCTCCCCGCCTCCGTGCCAGCACAATGCCGCTGTCCACAGTAGAAAGCAGCACCGCATCTGCATGTCACAAGAAGACGATATGGATGTACTGTGTCAGTAGGTTACCCGTTTTTGCATTCTGCGGCGGCACCCCAAGGTGACAGCCACGGAAGCGAATCGAGTCGGACGTATGCTGGAGCTGCTTAACCGAATTGAGCTGCTATATATAAAGCCTCTCATCAAAACAGACTTTACGATTAGAGGTTTTCCATGGAAGAAGCGTCACTGTCGGGATAGCGCTACCGACTCCTGGGTAGGGCTGGAGTAATGGACGAATGCAGACCACGCTCGGAACCAGCCTGTCGTGTCACAGTTTGAATAACAATCTTGATTTTACTACTCTTTAAGCGAGCCGCGTGCTCGTAATGCCACTTGATTCTCGTTTTGAATCCACATTGGTTTCAGGTGTCTTCGGGCGATGATGTGAAATCATCTTGGGCACAGCTCCGAAGCGCGCCGCTTCACGTCGTCTGCAATGTCGCCAACCTGAAGCGCGATGCCCATGCCCACCGCCTGGTGCCACAATATGTGACAGTGGAGAAGCCACAGCCCCGGATTGTCCAGTGCAAAACGCAGTATCACGTAGCCCATCGGCGGAACGTAGATGGTGTCTTTGCGCAGCGGAGTAGCCGTGTTAATGGTTTGCTTCTGGGCAGCGGCCGGGTCGAATGGGTTGTATGCGTTGTACTGGTCCGACGCAGCGTAGTGCGTCGCGACAACGTAAAAGCTGTACCCGTGCTATGTGATGCGTCAGACTCTGTGCGACGCCGGTACTTTGCAGGCTCGCACCGTGACTTACCAGGTGGAAGGGGTGTCCCTTGTCATCAAAGTTGTTCAACACAAGCTCAACCCATCTATCCTTTCCAGCCTGACGGAACCAGGGAACCTTCAAACTCTGCGCCGCTGTCGGCTGTTTAATGACATCGGCCCACTCCTCCTGATCCAGAGAGAGGAGTGGCTGCTGGCTGGGGTCCGAGACAACCCACGAGGTATGGTTGACGGTGCCCACGGGCTGGTTGTGGTTTGCAGCCCGCACCTGCATCGCGCTGTATAACACTGCGGTCTCCTGAGGGCTTGCAATGGCGGACAAGGAAGGCTCAAGCGGAAATCCCGCGGCGTCTGCCAAGCTGAACTGCGATATCGTCTCCGGTTCCCGCGGGCTGTGCTTCTTCGGCACACCGCCTGTGCCTTTTGCCCATAGCAGCTGAAATGACTGCTCCCGCGTGAGGGCAAAGTTTATTAACCCCATGTTCCTAGTTTGAGAGGAATAGGTCAGCCTTCATGGTTCAATCCGGGTGCGCGCTTGAGTCACTACTCACTCTCTGTCAAGAGTAATCGTCAACTCGTCCTGTCTTTCAGGCTCCTCATGAGACTTGGGAGATTCCGGAGTCCAAGGCACGTTGCGGTCGACAATGAGATCCATCCGCTCGCCGGGGTGGAGAAGGCCAATCGATCCTACAGCCGGTGTATCGTGTGCGACTACACCTCCACCGTCGACGGTGATGACCTTCATGTTCCCTCGCGAGATGGAAATTGTGAATCCCGATGAGATGCTTGGGAAACCTCTGTCAGCGATCTGGTGGACGTCGAGTTGAGTGGGCATCATTCACTCACCCAGTGTTCACAACCCGCAGTCTCACGCGCTTGCTGTCGCCAAATATCACTGCTGGCCTTTCGGTCTCGCTGCAGTTGACAGGCCGCGCCTTGACCGCCATCGAGCAATTGAACCATCCCTTGCCGTTGATGAGAAGGGAGTCGGGAGCAGGCTGCGTGCCGCGTACAGACGGTGCTTGTTAGCAAAAGGCATCGCAGTTATTGATAGTGTCGATCGGTAGGCGGCATCGCCAGCGACCTCCAGCTCGGTGAGACATACCTCGTACATGTAATGGTCTGGATCACGGTACCAATCAAGAACGGCGCCGGCCTGTCGGTGGTACCAGTCGCCTACGAGCAACAGTTGCTCCGTCTCGTATTGATATGTTGACAAGTCGGACTTCCGCCCGGCCTGGGCCGGCTTGTGGATAACAAGTCCGCCGAACAGCCCGTCGGCACGCTGAATACCCGAGTGAGCATGATACCTACAACGGCAGGCGTCAGCAGAAGAACCCATACAGAGGCCGTTGAAGAGCGGCTTACCAATAGGTGCCAGACTGCGATTCGTCGATTCGAAACCGATATGTGAAGTTGCCAGATGGAGCGATAGCACACTGCGTCAGCCCCACGGCGCCGTCCATCTCGTTGGCACCTGTACTCCGTACACCATCAGACATTGTCAGCCACTGCAGGAATCCGCACCACCGCCGTGGCCCTGGGTCTCTGCATACCTCTCATGGTCAGGCCATGCCAGTGCACTGCGATCCCCCCTTCCACGCCGTCGTCAACCGAGTTGTGAACATGGACGACGAGTTTATCCCCCGACCTGGCCTCGATTACAGGCCCTGGAAATTGCCCTGTCCGGTATGTGAGCATACTGGTTGCCTGTGCTGCGCAATGCCAAGCTCAGAGCCAGGCCCTTACCATTAATTAGGTATATTGCTTTGACAACGCCGTCGGGCGCATGCTCAGCTTTCGTGACATTCCATGTCAGGTGAATGGTCTGGGCCTGGCGAAAGATGTGCTCTTCGGGATGAAGAGTGAACGTGTCTCGGTCGATTCCCGGATTCGAGGGGCGTGGCTCTTGGGTGTTGCCTTCATGCACAACCGCGCCTGCACCGGTGTCTGCCCCAAGCGGATGAATTGCGAATGAGTACAAGAGGTAAAGAGCGATGGCTGTGGCAAGAAGCCCGGGAAAAAGCGTCGCGAACAGCAGCCGCCTTGCCCGAGAGGATGGCGAGCCGGCACAGCCAGCCGCCGGTCTCAACATGACCTCTAGCCGTGCTCGCCAGACTCATGCGATGAGATATCGGCTGGACCTTCTCGCCCTTGCTGTCTTGAAATGCCCGGGCCTGGAAGAAGCCCTTCTCAGTCGCCACATGACATGGCGATTGTCTGTTTGCGCCCAGGCGATCTGCTCAATCCGGAGGACCGAATTTCCTGGCCCTCTGCTAGGCAATGCACCAAGGAACGGGCTCCCAGAGTGCTAGAGTGATGGCCGATTGGCGCGGTGGAGGCGGCAGAGTGCGGGCAGGGATGAAGCGCCCGCCTGGTCCTTTTGAAGTAGGAGGAAAGAAAGAGTTGGCAAATACGCAGCAGGCGATTCGCTGGGGTACAAGAGGTCCAGTCACAGACGCGGATCTGGTGACTGATGCCATGGTCTAGCAAAGCTTGGGGGGCTTCGAGTGGCACGGCAAGGTTCACCTGGGCGTCTCGGTCGACGAGCACGGCTTGGCTGGGGCTGCGAGGTACCATTACGAGAGTTACATCGAGCTGATGTCTGTCCTACGTGTACTTTCCCCTGGCCCTGCAGGCCACCTGATGACCCCACGAGCGTCGGGATCGGTTGGCCATTGGTGACCTCGGGATTAAATACCACGAAGTGGGAGCCAAGGGGCACTAAAGCACCCACTCAAAGCCAAAGACCGACCCATTTCCCGTGAGTAGTGTTCGTACTCGTACATGCATTGCGGACGCTCTCGTTGAATGCTTGTTCTTTTAGAGAATGAATGGAATAAACTCTCCCTTGCCTGCTCGCCGTCTCGCTCAGGCTCTCCCTGTTCTTGTTCCTGGAGTGGCAGAAACAGCTGACGGCTCACTGTCTCACTGCGCCAGCGTCCTTGCGCATCAAGGTGACCAGCACCGTCTAAACCTTACACGACGAATGACGACGGTGCTGTTTGCGTTTGCACCGCCCAGAGTATCCAGTAGTTTTTCCCAGTGCCGTTGGTTGCAGCGTTGCTGGCCTATGTATGTCGGGGCAGGCGGACACGTTCACGCCGTGGCCAGTAGTGACTCGATGATGATCACCCAGGCGGTTCCCCGGTGTTTCTGCCGCCTCATCCGGCCACCGCCGACGCTGCGCCGCTGGCGAAAACCGCTCCCAGCCTCCCACTGTTCCGTAGCCCGCGGGACCGTCGTACGGAGCACGCACCTAGGTCGGCGCCTCGCACGGAGTAGGTACGAGTATGGGCGACTGCCAGCGACGAGTTGACCCTCTCCCCCTCCACGTTTCTCGCCGTGTTCCAGTGTCGTCTCCACGGGCTCGGCTCTCAGTCTGGCACGGTTCGCTGCGCGTGGACTGGCTTCGGCTCCCTGGGCACGCTTGCGCTTGCAATGCGACCCAGCCCAATCCTCCTGGAGCTTGATGTCCCCTCGTGACCACTGGCAACCTACGGCGGATACTTGGTAGTCGCACAAAGGTCGCACGGCTGTGCCGCACCCTGTCCACTCCACCTCAATCAAAGAGCTCCGGAGTTATAAACCGTGAGGCAGTCCCGAACGACGGCGGTTGATCCCTAGCTGCTGAAGATTCGCCTCACAGAGTGGAGGATATCTTGTTGGAAGCTGCGTCGCCCTCGACAGCTGCCTGTAGCAAAGATGCGCTCCCAAAGCGTGCTCCTGGCAGCGGCCCTGGCCGCCAGCCCCGCGGTCCACGCCAATTCTCTCAAGGATATCAAGCATATTGTCTTGTTCATGCAGGAGAATCGGGCGTTTGATCATGTGAGTCGCCTCGAGCTGGACTTGGTACCGGGACTCACACATGCAGTACTACGGCACCATGGCTGGTGTGCGCGGGTTCGCCGACCCAAACGTCCAGGTAAACCCCGATGGGCGCTCAGTTTTCGAACAGTGAGTGCGGCCCTTGCCATTCACGGCCTCTGACACTGACGTGCTTCATCAGGCCCATCAGCCCGGCTCAGAACGGGGTCAACACACTGAAACCGTGGCACATCAACTACCTCGGAGGGGAATGGGTGAATGCCACGCAATGCATGGGCGCTGGCGACAACGGCTGGGAAGCCATGCACTCGGCATACAATGGCGGCCTAGGGAACAATTGGGACGATGCCGACACCGCCTACAGCTTGGGATACTACACTCGAGCGGATCTGCCTACCCACTTCAACATCGCCGAGGGCTGGACAATCCTCGACATGTCCACCCAGAGTTTTCTAGCGGCAACAGACCCCAACCGGATTCAATGGATGAGCGGGTCCATCAATATTCCCGGGTCTCCGTCGAACTTGGACGGCAAGGGGGGCATGATCATTGACAACTCGGCAACGCCAGGTGAGCTCCCGTCCCAGGCTCTCTCGTTGCCCTGTCAGTCTTTGCGGTGAGCTTACCAGCTAATTTGCCATCATCGCACAGGGTGCGAGAAACCCGGTCTCAACTGTTTCCCTTTTGTTTGGAAGACATTTCCGGAATACCTTGAAGAGGCTGGCATTTCCTGGCAGGTGTGGCAAGACCTCGACAACTTTGAGGACAACATGCTGGCGTACTTTGAGCAATACCAGCTCGCGCCTAAGGACTCGCCCCTCCGTAAGAAGGGCAATTCGTACCCGGGACTGGATGCCTTCTACAAGCATGCAGCTGGTGGAACGCTGCCTCAGGTCAGCTGGATCGTCGGGCCTCAAGAACTGGCAGAGCATCCTCCCAACATGCCCATCGACGGCGCATGGCTCCAGAAGAAGGTCGTGGATGCCATTACCAGCAGCCCGGCTTACAATGAAACTGTGCTGATAATCAGCTACGATGGTGAGAAATTACGCATGACAATGATCTCAGCTCCTTGCAGCATGGACACCTAATTCGACTCTGTAGAGCAAGGAGGTTGGGCGGACCACGTGGTTCCTGAGGTCGCCGACAAAGGCACGCCGGGAGAGTGGATGCAGGATCCCTATAATCGGTTTGGCTATGTTCCTGTCGGGCCAGGTAAGTCTTGCCTCTTCATTGCCATCTCATCTTTCAACATCTCGACCGCACTGCTAATCCACGGTCAAAGGTTGGCGCATACCACGCTATGTCATCTCCCCTTTCACCCGCGGTGGAAATGTCTTTACAGAGCGCAGCGACCACAGCTCAGACATCCTGTTTGTCGAACAGTGGGCTGCTGCAAACGGGTACAAGGACGTTCACAGCAAGGAGCTGACGCAGTGGCGCCGCGATCACATGTCCAATCTTGTAAACGCCTTTGACTTCGACAATGTGAGTGCAGCTGAGCCCGCAAAAGATAGCTGTGAAGCATGCCTTGTCGTTCAACGCCCGTTGCTAATCCCCCCTAGCCCAACTACTCTATCCCTCCAATTGTAGTAACGCGCACTCCCGAAGCCCTGCCCGATGAACCAGGACGCTACACAGGCAATCTGACACTTGGTTCGCTTACGGGACCCTGGGTTGGGCCAGCCAGGTGCCTCTCTGATCACAGGACACCCAAACCCCCAATCCCGTATGGAGCGGCAAATGCAAACCAGGACCTAAGCAAGCTGGTCGAAACGGGTTTCAAAAGGGTTCGCGGCCTGCTGACTGAGGGTCGGTACCTCACGTTTGAGGTCTTTGGTGGTGCACTTACCAACATAGGCGGTTGCTCCGTTGGAATCTCGCCTACCACAGAGAGCCACGACGATATTCGACAGCGATGGATCATCCATGCCACTGGTGGCCCAAACGAATTCCTCCTCCAGTCAGCCAAGGATAAGAAATACCTTGCCGGCCTCCCCAGGATTGGCAGCCTTACAAAGGACGTTCAAAAGGCCCAACCCATTACCATATCGTACAACGCTCAAGGTTCAACGTACGGTTTGAGTCTGGGCCAGAAGAGCAACAGCTTCGTCAGCGTCAAGTCACAAACAGACATGTTTACGAGCCGATCGCCTTTGTCGTGGGACGGCGGTCTGGGACAGTTTGAGATTTTCAGTGTTTCGTATACCTAGAAGCGCAGTACATACATCTGACACTACAATTACAAACATCTTTACAAAAGCCAGTTCCAAGTGACAACTAGCGACTCTATCATTCCGCAAAGAACATCGGGCAAAGGCGTGAAACACGAGCTACCCGACATAACATGGCTGCCTAGGCTGGATCTTCCATTCAGATGTCCACGGCCTTCATCCACCGAGCCACTCTTGGTTTTACTTGCTTGCGAGGAGCAATAGGATATCATGAAAACGTCGGCCGTGGCTAACCGTGACTTGACATTACTTCGGTACATGTGCTCTCGTGAACCGGGATCGTGAAAAATCACCTTAATATTTCATGAGCGGTGCACTGAAGGGTTAAGGCTGCCATATGAACTAGCCAATGGGATGCTATACCTGAACTACCTAAGAAGACAGGCGGTGTTAACAACAACAACTTATGCTGCCTTGGCTTTAATATCATAACGTGGTTAGATCCCGCCTTGCGGAACTTGCTTAAGAACACAAGGCAAGTCACTGCCGCCGCCGTCAACGCCTGCGCATGACACGCTGTTGCCCCACTATGTGACATCAGCTTCGTGGAACTGGACCGCAAAGAAAATGACAATTCCAGAGATGGCAATGCCGGCTGAGAACGCACTGGTCAAGACATAGGCGTACTTTGGCCACCATCCTAGTAGGCGCGTCTTGATATAGTAGTTGAAGAAGATGCAGAGGCAGAAGCCTGGCCACATCTGAGACATGTTGTATGGTGACAGGTCGAGAGGACCATAGAGGATGGCGGGAACATGGATGTAGCGAACCCAGCTATTCGGGTACCACTTCTGGAGGAAAAAGAAAGGAATCGGCAGTGAAGCACCGGCGAGGAAGCCCCAGCCCAGAGGGTTGTAGATCTGGCTTGCGCCGAATATATGTTGCGGGCCAATGGCTCCCCAGATGACGGACGCAGTGAAAAAGGTATGCGATCCTAACACAAATGTTAATGGCTGAGTTGTACAGAGGAGGTGTACGCATCTTACCTGGGCAGGAAAACTTGTCGTTTTGGTTAGCGGTACAAACATCCTTGATGTTGATGAGTTGCCACTGGTTCATGCCGATGGATACAAAGGCGCCGATAATTGTCGCCCATGTTTGCAGTGCAAAGGTCAAATGGGGTGGGATTTTGCAGTAGTGTGCCAACTTTAGGTCAGCGCTAAACTGGATGCTTTGTGCGCAAGCAATGTAGCCGTAGGCCTTGAACATCATGTTTGCGACAGGCTTGCCGCTCAATGCATAGCCTCCAATGAATTCGGCGATGACATTCAGCGTCACTTCCACATTGCTGATGGCGAGGATGATACCGACCGGCACCTGGGTGAAGAAACAAAGGACGATGGCGAAAACGACCCCCCATATCGGCATCGAGGTGTCCCACAAAGCACAGCAACAGCACGCCATGACGAACGACACGGCCAGGAGAGCCAAGTACCACCACTCCGGCACCTCCTTGTACTCTCTCATGAGCCGATTGTGAATGTTCTTTTTGTTCTGATATGCCGACTTGCGAAAGTTGAAGATGCTTTTGAAGCCGCGGACAATCTCCCTGCGATTGTAGAGAGCAGCATGAACAATACATGCCAGATAGATGCTGAAGAACGTCACGTATACGACTGATGATGCAGCCGACAGATAAGGAACGCTATACGCCTGGTACTTTTTCTCATTCAGGGTATAGTCGGAGTTCAGGACCTTGGAGATGTTGTATTGCTGTCCAGTGTTGTCAAAGACGTAGTTGCTGTTGATGGGAAAGTATGCCGTGCTAAGCGCGTTAGACCAATAGACGGGTATAATGACGAGAATAACGGCAATGGCCATGCCGGCGAACATGTTGCAGGCGGAAAAGAAGGGGGTGACAATCGGGTCGAAGATGTAGGTGGCCTGAAACCAGTCAAAGGTGGGGATTGGATTGATTCCCATGCCGCACACCGAACCTGTGACGATGGCAAGCTAGGCGTTGTTCGGGCTGATCCAAGTCATCCAGTTAAAGGTGGACAGAGCGACGAAGAGGTAGTTTGGCAGCCAAAAGTACAAGAACATGCCAAAAAGGCGTAGATAAAGAACCGGTATCGCGTCACTTTCCAACCAGAGGACTGCTCGCGCGAGCCGTCATCGTGATGGAGGGCTTTGTTGAGCGCAATCTGGGCAAGACTCTTCGGCCAAATCATCTCGGCTGAGTACACGAGAATGCGCCTCGTAGTGCCTGCCGCTCCGTAGCCAATGAGTTGTGTGGATAAGGCAAGCAATATCTGCTCTTGCTCGTTGAACTCGTGCAGAAGAACCCTCCTCGCCTGCTCCGGATCAATCTTTTCCGTGTCGTTTGCGATCAGGTGGGCGGCTCGCTGGAGCATGTCACGAGGAAAGTTGAAGTCGTGGACGTGCTCATCATACATCTCCTTGAGTTGGTTGATGACATCTCGATGGACATCGTCGTTCACAATGATCTCCGTAATTTCAGTATTGAATCGCGTATCCACACTCTTGACTTCTTTGCAAGGGTTACCGTCGGAAGCCTTCACGACCGCCTCGGTGATGCGACTCTTATTCGCCTTCATGATGGAGATTAGCAGAGGACCATGCGGCAAGCCAGCTTTTTTCATAATAGAAGGCTTATCCACAAGAGTACGAGCATTTTGTCCAGGGACGTTAATGACAAGGCATTTTATACGACGCGATATTCTCTAGAACACCAGGCGGTCCAAGCGGTCTCATGAACATGGCTTCTAGATGAGCTGGGATTAACGATAGTGCAACTCCGACAGCACTTCCCCCAAAAGGTCATTCCTTTCATGTAGTGCTAGACGTAGAAAAGAAGGTAGGGGGTGAAGAGTAGCATCAACAGCATTATGCCTCCAGATGCAACGGCGCCTGATCCTGTAGCTTCCATGGTAGCAAGATGTCACTGACTTGAGTTACACTGTGTGAACCGCGGGAGACGACCACCGCCGTTTCTGCATTGCGCCACGTTCACCCGGGAGCTAATAGCCAAGCCATCACATCATTGCAAAAGCGAGACATGCTCTATGGCATCATTCTGGCCCCTAAATATTGGAGACAAAAGTGCAGTATCGGCTAACCGGATGAGAGTTGAATACTACATGAACTCTCTGGAGCGTGCAAGCCTAGAGCAATAGCTCCTGCGGCAGCCCGAGTCAGCATGCACATGCGATATAATTGGCGAATATCTTGCTTGGATGAACTTGGCTGCCTATTGATCAGGCAAGCGGCAATCTAGAGACGCCAACAGATGCCCGTGGTTGCTAAAAGATTGCCGAAGTGCCGGTGGGGGGGTCTTTTTGCTTCTAATTTTGCTATTTCTGTTCATGCGGCGCGTGACCATCTTCGTGTGTCCCGCCTGATGGGCCTGCCAAACTGTAAGCGCACATACGTCTGTTGAAAAACTTCTAAGCTGCTGGCCTCCCCTGGCGTGTGTATCAGGCAAGGAGTGACATCAGGTGCATCTACTTGTGCGTGCCACTAAAGTGCTGCACTTTCTAGATTCGTGCCGATCTACCCGCAGCCCTGGTGGAACTTTTAACCCCCCTGCAACTCCTACTGATGAGCCATGGTAGCTGTTCAGAGAGGGGATAGCTATTTTACCTGAAAGCTGCGTCCACGGACTCCACCCTTTCTGTGTGGGCAGTTGTAGTTGATGTTGGATCTCCAGCAGTACCTATGCCTTCGAGTACCCAGTACGGAACGCTCTAGAATCTGGCATTAATGCTCCATACACCCTGGTCATACTTGACATACCCCGCATTCAGCCGTCTTGAATTCCAGAGCCACTGGAAGCCGGCATGCTCCGTCCGTACTCCGTAGTTCGTCCGCACTACGTATACAGACCTTCATCCCTACCCTACGCCATGCCGTCAAGGTGACGTTCCAGAACCTTGAAAGGGTCGCAATCTGGGACCAAACGCACGCAGCGGGCTAGCTGAAAGTAGATTCTGCACGGGGTCCAGCTGAAACCGGGAGAGGCGAGGAGGTTTATGAAGCGCCGCTGTTAACAGCAATACGCCGCCCCCGCTGGCACTGTTCTTGACATTTGAGCCCGTAACAGCCACAGCTCGGCGTTAGTTCGACTTCGTGGCCCTTCCCACGCTGCTGCTGGGGACTTAAGAACAGCTACCCTGCAAGCATAAAGATGTGTCACGGTGATGGAAAAATTCAGTTGTATGATGTCCACTATACGAGCCTCATGGTCAATCGTGCACCCTGCTCACAAGCCTTGGTGTCACATTCTGCCCAACTTCCACGACGACAAATGCAGTAGTGATTACTTGTGGATGGCCATTTACAAATTATTTCTTCAAGTGCAGAGCTTCCTTGACCTTATCGAGCTTGGACTCCTTTCGGCCGCTCTCGGTTTTGCCCGCAGGCGCATCGCCTAAGTTGCCCGTCGCCCTGCCTTCCTTCGGCGCTGTGTCATGATCGTGGTCATGCTCATGCAGCTATATCTCAGGTTAGCAAGTGTCGATGATGAATGTCGCTGCTGAGAGTGGGATGCTTGCCCTTTCCTCCTCCTCCTCGGCGCGTTGAATGAGATCATGGCCTTCGATGGCTGCCTCATCAGTTATGCCACCTTGGCTGCTCATGGTGGATGGCTTGGTGGTTTCTGACACTGGTATAATGATTTGGGGATTGAATAATCTTGCTTACAAGTTGGCTTGCTTGCATGAGGTTAAAACAACTCTGGCAGCCTTTGTGCTACTGGCTTCAGGCACCACTATATAGGCGAACTGTGCATCGCGTGACTGGGCTGTCATCATTCCTGCTTGATGTCACAGATGATGCATTTTCAGCGTCATTGCTGTGCCATGAAACAGAAACATCGAATGGGAAGCTAAATACCCCGCGTGGCGCGTGGCGCAACACCCTCCACCCTCCTCAAGACAGTCTCTACAGGGCACCGGACTGTGCCAAGCGAGGGAAGGGGCGGCGATTGCACCGTACGGATTCTGATTGTACTTGAGACGGGTGGTTCAGGGAAACTGGACTTGGTCGCTCGAGGCTGAAGGTCAATGGCGCTCAGTGGAACAGCTACGGTGTGAGAGGTATGGCGCTCGGATTTGCGTCGCATGACACGAATGATGAAATGTCTGCATTGGATTTATGCGTACCTGGTCTACGTGTGTCATGGCATGTGTGTATGCCAGTCTTCTTCGCTAACTACCAGTCCCAATACCCCAAACACAACCCATTCCTGCGGCTCATCCTCCTGAGTATCGAGGTTCGAGTGAAAGGCAATAGCTGAGGCATACTGGCCGTGGCTTGTAAACAAGGGCCTAACAGTGCTTACGATAGGTGACGTGGTGCGTGTTACGGGTAAAGCTTACTCGCAAAGGCAGCTTCCTAAATTCACTCATACAGCAATACCAAGCTCTTTGCTAATAATATGGGCTGCCTTCTCTCCGACGATGAGGGCAGTGTTGTTGGTGTTTGCTCCCACGTTCTCAGGGACAATAGAAAGATCTGCGGCGCATTAGCAGTGCTTCATTATCGTGCCAGGAAATATGTATACTGACCAACAAGCTTCAGGCCCTGTGTTCCATAAACATTAAGGCTCTTATCAACTACTCCCCCCTTCTCCCTTGGCGCCATCTTGCAGGTCCCTAGCGAGTGCCAAGTCGTATTGAGATTCGAGCGGATCCAGTCCTCAATGGCCGCATCGTCCTCAGCATCGTACTCAATAGGTGGCAAGTTCCTCCGCTCTTCGATACTGTTGTAGCCACCCTTGACAGGGTGGCTATCACAGAGCGCAGCCTTACTGCCCTCGCGGAACTTCGGATGGCCAAGAGCAAGCTCACCGGCGTAGGCATTGGTACGACGGTAAATTTCGCGCTGTTTCTTGTATGCCCAGACCTGCTTCTTCAGGTCTGCTGGATGTGACAAGAAACCAGTATTGAATGAAGCGGGGGTTTGTGCATCCTTGGCGACGATGTGGATGTTACCGCGGGAGTACGGGTAGGCGGTATAAGTGCCTATTGTGACGTACTGCGACACGCCATCCTTGTCTTCGTTGAAGACTTTGTGGCCTCCAAGGAAGGAAGATATGACCGCTATGAGCATCAATGGCCGCTCTTTCTGCTTCTTGAAGTCGCAGTTCCAGAGCTCTTGGAACTGCGGACCTAGATGTGCCACTTCCTCCTCAGATGGTCGCAACTTGGCGGCGACGTCGATGCCGTTCCAGCCCAGGACAGGGTTCTTGTTTTCAAGAGCAGCGGCAAAATCCAAGCGGCCGCTCAGTAAGCCATCAAGCGTTTCATCCACTTTGAGTGAAGTTTTGTAAGGATACAAAAGCAGGTGGTGATCTTGGTACTCCTCGCCGACCCCAGGAAGATCCGAGACAAGTGGAATGTCGAGCTCCTTGAGTAGTCCTGCGTTGCCAACCCCTGATCTCTCCAGAATTGAGGGCGTGCCAAGAGCACCTGAAGAGATCACCACGAGTTTCTTTGCTTTGATGATGGACCTGCTCTGCTTATTCAAGCCGGTAGATGGCTGAAAATTTGACGAAGGCTCATACTCAACGCCAGTAGCTCGCCTGTCATCGAATATGACGCGACTTACCCTACTTTCGAGGAGGAGGTGAAGGTTTGGGTACTTGCCCGAAGCCATCAATGGGTGAATGTATCGATGAGCGGCGTCCTGCCGCTTGCCATCTGGCCCAATGTACCGAAGCCATCGGGAAAAGCCACCCACGGCCTTGAAGTCTTGAAGGTCCACAATCTCCTCTTCTCCGAATGACTCCGCGGCAGCAAGCATGTCATCTTGCGGACCTTTCGGGCCATGGGTACCATACGAGACATGAATGGGGCCCTCATAACCGTGAACGCTCTTGTCGACTGATGGGTCTTCGAGATGGTAAGTTTCAAGCTTCTTGGCAAAAGGCAACAGGCTTTCGGCATCCCATCCTTCGGCATTCCAAGAGTCGTAGTCGACGCTCTGGGCTGTTTGAAAACGTCAGACCTTGTTGCGATATTGCTACTAGGCGATTTCTTTACCTCGCGTGTACATCATGAAATTGATCGACGAACCCCCACCGAGGATGCCTCCGCTGGGCACGATTACCTCTCGGCCACTGAGCGCTTTTTCCTTATTCGACTGGTAGAACAAAGCCGTCTGGGAGCCTGGAGCTAGGTGTGACAGGTAGATTGCCGGATTGACCACGTTAGGATCGTTCATATTGTTCTTGCCGCCTTCGACGAGTAGAATAGAGAGACTTGGATCTGCCTCGGCCAGACGACCAGCAGCCACACAAGCTGCCGTTCCTCCTCCGGCGAAGATAATGTCATACTCCGTGTCCTCTTTGTGAGTAGTCATGGCAATGTTACGCAATCGTATGCTGCGGCAAGGTTAGGGTGTATGCTCTCCGGACAATGCTTGAGGGACGAGAAAATGCACACTCGGGCGAGTAGTAGGAGAAGCAAACGGAACCGAGGTAAATACGTGGAGGCCAAGACGCGCTATCCCGCGAACCGCACCAGACAATATTTGCGGGGTAATTGTTACACAGAATCCAATATTTGCAAGCAGCTGCAGAGTACTTCACTTGGTCGGCAGGCGACAAAGTGAGGGGTCAAGGATGGACGAATGGAAGCTGATCTCGCGGGTGTTTCTCGGTCGAGCCAGTCTTCTCGCTGCTTAACCCTCAAATCTGCTCTCATCCTCGAACGACCAAGCACTTTAACGTGGGATCAAAGAAACCTCGACTAGCCGATTCATAGTACATAAGAACCCATAAGAGAGAGTAACCTGTGGTTCGGAGTCTGATGTCTTACATTTCAATATGAGCTCTCAGGATAGTCAAGCCGACCCCCCCCCAAATGGCTGAACGACTAGCTACCTGACAGTTGTACCCCCTGGAGACCTACTATTGTTGATGGTATATGAGACAGTCGTTGCCGCGTAGCTCCCTAGCCCAGCAGCACGTACATGTGTGCCTCGGCCACGGCTTTTCAAGAGTAGGAGCGATGATTAATAAGACAGTCTCTATTAATACGCACCCAACTCTCAATTCGTACGCACCCCCCCACATTCAGCCACAATGCCTCCGACATCGCCCTGCGACGCAA
>JALHCA010000362.1:0-21095 GCA_024340505.1 Tolypocladium nubicola
GTATAATGCACCTTTAATCTTCCTAGAATAGATCACCGTACCTATAATATAGAGCAAATACATTGAGGGGCGCTTAATACAAACCGCGCCTTGCTTGAGCAGTGGAACAATGCCCAGTGGAACCAGCCGGCCCTCCACATGGGCAACTCGGCCAAGTACGGCTCGTGCCTCCTGGACGGCGCCGGCCAGTCGGGCAACGTCCTGACCAACAACTGCGACAACGGCTACTCCAACCCTCCCTACCAGTGGCAGAACCAGGGCTGCGTCGCCGCCGACCACAGCGGCCCCTGGGCCACCCGCGACGGCGGTGTCTGTGAGTTGCCCCCGAGGCCCCCCTGACCGCATCGTCACGCTGACACGGCCCCAGTCGCCATGGAGTGGACCAGCGACTTCATCAAGCTGTACTCGTGGCACTGGTCCAACGTGCCGACCAACATCGGCGACGACGCGCCCGACTCGGCCACATGGGGCTCGCCGGTGGTGTACCTGAAGAACAAGAACTGCGACATCGACCGCCACTTCGCCAGCCAGCGGCTCGTGCTCAACATGGACCTGTGCGGCAACCCGGCGGGCAACCCCGACGTCTGGCACTCGAGCTGCGCGGCCGTCACCAAGCAGGAGAAGTGCTCGGACTACGTCGCCAACTTCCCGGGTGACTTTTCCGAGGCCTTTTTCAAGATCAAGGATATCCGGTACTTCGAGGTGGCCAAGCCGGTGACCACGACCAGCAACTCGTCGACCAAGACGTCGACTACGTCGACCACGTCGACCAAGACGAGCACCATGACCACTTCGTCGACCAAGACCAGCACCACGACCGCCTCGTCGGCCACCAGCGCCACCAGCACCGCCGCCGTGACCTCCAAGGGCGGCGAGAATGTCGAGACCTCCAGCACCGGCTTCCCCACCCTCGTGTACTCTAGCAGGTGGAGCAACTCGTCCTATACGGCCCAGCCCACCACGTCCACCTCGTCGGTCAAGCTGACCTCATCCGCCGAGCTGACCTCGACCGCCGACCTGAGCGCCTCCACCGCGTCCGCCGAGCTGACCTCGTCCGCTTCCG
The DNA here is from genome assembly GCA_024340505.1 of Tolypocladium nubicola. Lineage (NCBI taxonomy): Eukaryota > Fungi > Ascomycota > Sordariomycetes > Hypocreales > Ophiocordycipitaceae > Tolypocladium > Tolypocladium nubicola. The sequence continues at coordinate 1,064 of JALHCA010000362.1, forward strand.
CCGACCTGAGCGCCTCCACCACGTCCGTCGAGCTGACCACGTCCGTCGTGTACACCACCACCGTCCACACCGTCACCAAATGCCCCCCCTCGGTCACCGACTGCCCCGCCGGCGGCTACGTCACCACCGAGACCATCCCGCTGTACACGACGGTGTGCCCCGTCACGGCGGCGCCGACGGCCACGGCCGCGGCCGGCCCCAGCGCGTCCAGCGCCGGCAAGAAGACCATCACCACCAAGGTGACCAGGACGTACACCATCACCAGCTGCGCGCCCACCGTGACCAACTGCCCCGTCGGCAAGGTCACCACCGAGGTCCTCACCACGACCTACTGCCCCGGCGAGAAGAGCGTTCCCTACTTCACCGTCCCCGGAGAGACGCCCTCGGCCGCTCCCCCGGCGCCGGCCAAGGCCACCTCCACCGGCGCCAGAGCCTCGTCCCCGGGCCAGACGACCGTCTACCAGATCCAGACGGTCGTCCCGCAGCCCACCGCGGGTCCTGGCGGTAACGGCAACGGCGGCAACGGCAACGACAACACCTCTGCCTTTGCCAAGCCCGCGTCCACCACGGCCGTCCCCTGCGTCGGCCCCTCGTGCCCCGGCGCCGGTAAGCCCCCCGGCAGCGTGACCCCCGGCAGCGAGAAGCCTGGCAGCGAGAAGCCTGGCAGCGTGACCCCCGGCAGCGAGAAGCCTAGCAACCAGACCCCCGGCAGCGAGAAGCCCTGCACCGGCGACAACTGCCCGCCCAAGGTGGTCGCCAGCGGCGCCGCCAAGACGAGCTTCAGCGCGCTCGTCGTGCTGTGCGCCGCGGCCGCCCTGATGCTGTAGGGGCTGCTTGCCGCGAGTGCCCATCGGGCGATGGGCTTCTTTCTAGCGAGGCTCGGTCGGAGAGATTGCAAGCCGTAGAGTGTTCTACAGACAAAGAAAATAATTCCGCACACTGGTATTCCTGCGGCGCGCCATCCGTGTCGTCGTCGCCGTTCTTGCCATCCCTTATTCCATATTCGACACTTATATGCATGTCATCAGAGCCCTCGGCACTAGTAGAGTGGACTGTTAGTCTGCTTCGTGGCTTTGGTGTCTGCGTCAACTTACTCATGGCGACCACGCTTCGCCTACTTTTAGGCGAACTTTCCGCGAGCTGCTCGTCGGGCGTGGTTCGATAGTGCAAACGATTGTGGTACCCGCGCCATGCTCCGTGCTTATGAGGCATGGTTCAAGTCTGGTATGCTCAAGCCTGTCTGGTTCAGAGGGAGCATGCTTCTATTCAAGAGCTTACCGTGGCAACGGGGTCCAACTGCCTTGTACGGTGCTATAATCCTACTCTAGTAATACTACCGCTGAGCGCCATGTTTCTTGGAGCTAAAGGACACGTGAGGCCACCCGCTATAGGGAATAATAGTAGATGCCCCCTCCCTGGATGGCGTTGAAGCCGCACTGATGCACAAAGAGCTGGCCAGTGTGGCCACGAGCTGCTCCGCCAAGCGCAGCTGCGGTCTCTTCCAGATGCGCACGGCCACTCGATCGTCATCTCGACGGGCCGGCTTTGGGCCTCCAGCACGCTCACGGTGAGGCTCAGGTTCTTGTTGACATTCTGAGGTGCTGTCTGGAGCCGTAGTTGGCCAGCCTTTGCTTGAGATTCGTTGAGCATCCCACGTGCAGCGGCTCTGGAGCTGGCGTATCAGTGCCTCGTCGCCATGTCCCGAAGCCGGCGTAGACACGACCCTCTTGGCAAACCCCTGATGAGCCCCTCGACCTGCACCTCGTCTGAAGCCGACTTGATGAAGTAGGGCTCGTCGGTGCTAGCGGTCGGAGGTTCCACGAGCTGGCAATCTACCCGCTTGACCCGTGCAACAGGGCCCTATCTGGATCCGAGCTTCCACGACCGCCTCGAGGACTCCTGCGGCACCTCAAGGGCTTCATGCACGGTGGCCACCATCGAGGCGGTCCAATCGCCGGGGAAGCCCTCCGTCAGGGCCTACGATGAGGTGTGGGTGACGGAACCATCGAGGGGTGGACGGGGAGAGGAGAGAGAAGACTACATCTCACAGAACATGTAAGGGGCGAACTCTGGTTTTCCATTGTCTGAACTGTTTCCCCCCTGGCAAAGTGACTTGATGGCGACTAGCGATGGTGGTCAGCTCGGCGCTGACTACGCACTCGTATTCGGAATCGTGGGATAAGACGGCTAGCGATTTATCCTGGAGACGTTCGGTCAGCGTGACTCCGTAAACCCACACTGCTCATTCTGAATTCAATTCGAGACACGTACTTCGTACATCGTGCTTCCAAATGACGCCCGTCGACCAGGATGCGGAGCTGATCTACAGCTACCACCACATGGGCATGGCCCTGCGCCCGGCCGACGCCATCTTCTGCCTCTGCAGCCTCGACACGCGCGTGGCCGAGCGCGCGGCGCAGCTCTGGCTCGACGGCATGGCGCCGTACCTCATCTACTCGGGCGACTCGGGGGCGCTCACGGCGGGCCTCTTCGGCAAGCCCGAGGCCGAGGCGTTCGCCGACGTCGCGCGGAGCATGGGCGTGCCCGACGCGCGCATCATCGTGGAGCGCAGGGCGACCAACACGGGCGAGAACGTGCGCTTCACGCACGCGCTGCTCGAGGCGCGCGGGATGCGGCCGGCGTCGCTGATCCTGGTGCAGAAGCCGTACATGGAGCGGCGCACGTACGCGACCTTCAAGAAGCAGTGGCCCGACGCCGCGACGGCCTTTACCGTCACGTCGCCGCAGCTGGGCCGCTTCGCCGACTACCCGGACGCGGACAACCCGCGCGAGCTGGTCATCAGCATCATGGTGGGCGACCTGGTGCGCATCCGCGAGTATCCGGCGCGGGGGTTCCAGGTCGAGCAGGAGATTCCGGGCGCGGTGTGGGCGGCCATGGAGCGCCTCGTGGCGGCGGGCTTCGACAAGCACCTGCCGGGGCGTGGGAGTTGACGATGACTATGTACAATGCGCCGACGCTGCCTGTGCGGCTGCTCTCAGGAACCCTTGGAAGCTCTCAAACATGACCGCGTCGAGGCCCTCGACCCACCGGCAGTGCACCGCGACGTGATCCGTGGCGACGAGAATCTTGACCGTGAACCCAAAGGCGCACTCGGGCTCCGTGCCGACCTCGTCCGTTTGCGTCTCCCGCTTCTTCCGCCGTCTCCAGGCGCGCGCCCACACCTTGTCGGGGGCACGCCCCGTGCCCTCCAGCGCCTCCCTGTCCCAGTCCCACGACACCAGGTCCAACGCGCCGACGTCGCCGCTCAGCCTGTCGACGAAACCCCCGATGCTCCTCGGCGTGGGCACCGTCGTTGCGAATTCGGTCGCGGCGGGCAGGATGGCTTTCGACGTGGCAGCCCTGGTGCCCCTCGCCGCGTCTTGCGCCGGGCGCATGGGCTGGAAGCTCCAGGCAACGGCCCAGCGTCGGGTCTTGTTGCCCTGCACGAGCTCGGTCACGGCAAAGTTGGAAATGCCGTGGCCGCGCAGCTTGCCGACGAGGCGCGTCACGCTGGACAGGAACCCCAGCATGGAGGTGTACCACCGCACGCGGTCCCGGAGCAGCAGCGACTCGTCCAGGATGCGGTCGACGAAGCCCACCTCGCCCCCCTCGGTCACCATCTCGGTCTCGGACCCCGTGCAGGCCGTGAACGGCGGTCGGGATTTCTGCCTTGCGCTCCGGAGCATCTCCTCCCGGGACTCGTAGAATGGCGGGTTCGTCATGGTAAAGTCGATGGAGTCCAGGCCGAGGTCGTCGAGGGGCACGAGGGCGTCGTCGGGTTTGCGGGCGACCACGCTGATGCGATGTGCGAGGTCGTTGGACTCGACGTTCTTGCGCGCCCATCGCAGGCTCTCGGCGTCGATGTCTGCAGAGGTCAGAGCTGCCTTGCGCTGGGGCTGCACCCGACTCACCGGTCGCGACAAAGGACCACGGTCGCTGGGAGCATGCGAGAAGGGGGTAGATGCAGCTTGCCCCGGTCCCAATGTCCAGCCCGAGCAGCTTTCCGCCCGGCGCACTGTAGGAGGAGGTGTCGAGCAGCCTCTTGAGCCACAGGATGTAGTTGTGCCTGTTCGCGACCTAGTCTGGTCAGCCCTCGTCAGCGGATGCTGTCGGGTGTCTTACGGGCGGGCAGAGCCTGTCTTCGGGGAGCGCAATCTCGAGGCCAAAGTCGAGTTTGAGCAGCGTCTTGGTCAGCTGCACGACGGCCCTGGGATCGCAAAAGTCGAGCCGGCGGCCCGTTGTCCTACGAGGTCAGCTCTCGTCTCGACGCTTGCCGGAGCACGTACACGGCGGCGAAATCCGGGTCGCGTCGCCCAAGGTCGTTAAAGTCGGGCGGGCTTGCGTAGAGGTCTCTGAACCGGCGGTCCTGGGCGTCGCCCGCCGCGACCGAGCCGACCGCAGCTTTGCGCTTCGGCGCCATGAGAGCCGGCGGGTTGCAGGTCGCTGGAGCAAGGGATGCGAGTGGGATGCGAGTGAGATGCGAGGTCGCGGTGCGAAGTCGAGGTGGGGGATCTATGGTGGGGCAGTGGCCTCGGTCGTGGATAGTGAACTCGGCTGCACGATCAAGAACCTCTATTACTTAGACTGCATGTTACATCCACAGCAGCACCCTCCATCGCCATCCGTCCAGCACTTTCAGGTCCCCCTCGTCCATGTCGGGGTCGCCCCGCTCGATCCTCTCGCAGAGGCCCTTGATCCGCTTCCGCATCGTCCGGGCGACGCGCAGCGACACCTCGTTCTGGAAGACGTACAGCACGGCGAAGACGAAAAAGGCCACCTTTGCCAGCCTGCCGCCGCCGAGGATACCGTCCTTGATGCGCGACATGAGGCCCTTGGACCTTCGGAAGGCGTACTCGGTGTCGCTGGAGGACGACTGCGACTCCTGATCGGAGCCGCGGCGGAAGATCCTGCGGACGGCGGGGATGAATGTCGCGCTGGTCACGTCAACACTCGATCCAGAAAACAGAGACGGCCGGACTCACATGACGCCGCCAAAGAGCCACCGTCGCCAGCGATGGTTCTCGGCCGCCTTGGCGAGGCCGCGGATCTCGGCCTGCAGCGTCCTCAGGTCGCCCAGCACGACGTTGGCCTGAGCCATGATCCGGGGCTCGAGGTCCGCCGTCGCCGCGTGCTGCCGCTTGCGCTGGAGCTCGAGGTACTCGCGGAGCCCAAACTGGCAGCTGGCCTTGACGTTGCGGATGTCGACGCTCGGCACGTCGACCCGCGACTCTGAGCCGAGCTGCAGGATGCCCGGGCCTGGATACGGGCTCGCGTCGGACGTGGCCGGCCGAGGGTCCATGGTCGAGAGAGGGGGGTCCATGATGATTTCTGGTACGGGAGAGCAAAATCACACCTCTGGCGGAGAGCAAAATCACACCTCGGGCAGAGAGCTCACACCTCGGGCGTCGAGCCGATACATCGCCAAGAGCAATATCAGGTGGCTGAGCTGCACGAGTCAGCCCCACCTCAGGCACCATTCACTGGGCAGGGTGTCTCGACATCATGAGACCTGGCTGTAATGTAGCGAGGTCATTTCTGAGGAGACACGTCCAGTCGTGGGCCTCGAGCCGATGGCAGACAACGTGGCACGGCGGGCACCTCCCCGATGTCGACGTCACGACCTCCGCCGTCCCCGGCCTGCGCGAGGTGAGCCGGAGGTGAGCTGAATGCGGGAGCCTCACGTTCCGAGTGGACGCATCCGTAGGGCTGATGAGTTTGCACATGGCTGCACAGCTGACACGGGAACGCGGTTGATGTCGCCTAGCTACATACAGCAGACGTCATGCAGGATAGACGGTAGACGTCTGCAAAGCCTCTTACATGTGGCCCCCACCCGACGCGCGGCAACTTCGCAGTCCGTTCATGACGCTCTCGCGACGACCAGGCTCGCGACGACGCACGACTCGGCCGCGGAGCTTCAGCCACGGGCACGTTCCTCTGCGCGGCGGTCGTAGTCCGGGCGGACACTGTCGACGGCTGCATTGGGTCCAGGACGACGGCCAACATCGTCAAGGAAGTCGCACCTACACCAAGATCCGGCAGCGGGATCTAGCTTGTTCGCCTGCTGCACCGCCGCAGCGAACGGCAGTCAGTTGGACGGCACGTGGCTGTCGCAGAAGTCGCTGCATCGTCCGGGCAGGTCTGCTTCGTGGATGCTTCGATGCATCACCCCCGGCGACCCCAAGATGTAATCGCATCGCCGCGAATCAGCGCCCCACGTGGTGTTGGCGCGCCTCGAAATGCTCCAGTCATGCGCCGCGAATCGGCAGCGTGCCGTTGTCAAACCTAGTTGAACATGCTCGAGGCGTCAAGTAGCTGAGGCGGCCGAGTTATAAGCAACACGATAGACTGTGCGCATGGTCGACATTGGTAACGTCGTGTTCATCGTTGTCTTCGTCGCCCATGACAAAATGTCTCTTCTGACGGCTTCCAAAGTGGAGCCGGGGGTTTCTCTCGCCCACTCCACCAGTCGGCTGGGCCCGGCTCTGGCTTTTGCCGCCCGCTTCCACGTCCTGGTCGTTTCGTGCCTTCGAGCGCATGTCGTTGTGCACCTCGCCGTCGAGCACGCCCTGTTCGCCAGCCGCTTCCTCGCCGTCGCTGCCGCCGCCGCCGCCGCCGCCGCTGCCTTCCACGGTGTCTCCATGTCCAGCAAGGCCGTCGCCGATCTCTGGGACTCGCGAACCGTACGACTCGTCCGCAGAAAGCTCTTCTTCGAGTTTGCAGTCTTCATCCTCGGCGGCGGCAACTCGATAATCCTCCTGCTCTTCTGGCCAGGGTGGCTGCTCGTCGGGGGGGCCTTTTGGGTGCTCTGGCGGTTCTGGGGCTAGGTCGATGCGAAGTGCTTCAGACCCGCGCCTCTGCGAACACGACGTCGACCTGGCATGGCTCTGCTCACCGACCTGGCACCGCTCTGCTCGGAACTCCGCCACCTGTCACTTTGAAAAGAAAAACGTGTTACCGCCAGTGTCCTTTCGGACCTCGGTGGTATAATCCTTTTCCGGGTCAAACTCCTGCCACGTGCTGGCGGGGTAGATGTGCTTGTTCCTCTCGTACCACCGGCGGTCCACCACCTTGGTCGCCGTCGCGTCTTCCGAAGCACCCTCGAGGGTGTCGACGGGCGCGGCCGCTTTCGATGCAGGCGTCGGGGCGGGGCTCGGCGCGTCGAGCTTGGTCGGGGCGTCGCTGAAGTCGAAGAGCCGGCGACCGCCGGGCCCGACGCTCTTGTTCATGATGAAGAAGTAAAAGTCATAATGCTGGAGCCGTTAGCAATGTACATACACGGGGGACGAGGACGTACGTGAGGAAGAATAACCGTGTCTCGCACAAGCATCAAATCGTCCACGCCCACCCTGGCCCATGCACGTCTGGAGTTGGCCTGGTCGCCGACACCGAGCTCGGCGCCGACCTTGCGGCTCTTGTCGAGGAAGACCCAGACAAAGTCGCCCTTTTTCATGCGCACCGTCCCGCCCGGGGTGTTGGCCCCGTCGTAAAAGACAAACGGAATGGCAATCTCGGCCGCCTTGACGGCCTCTTGCACCCGGACAAAGTCGCGCCGCAGCGCCTCCCGCTCGGCGGCCTCCCTGCGCAGGGCGGATTTGGTCGCCGCTCTGGGGACGATGCCGACGGCCGCGTTGGCCTTGAACTTGGCTTTGCCGTCGGCTGCGGGTTGGTCATCGGTGTCGTCGTCAAACGACAGCAGCTTCTTTCCCTTCTTCCGCTTGACGGGCCTCGGACCGCCCGAGTCGGCGGCGTTGTCGGGGGTGCCCGTCTGCGAGCGGTCCGGCGTGGGCGTGCTCGGGAGGGCTGCCTCGCGAGCCTCGCGCTCCTGCTGCTCGAGGACCTCGGCGCGCCGCTTGCGGTAGTCGGAGAAGGCGACGAGGCCGACCGTGTTCGTCGAGAGCCGCTCGTGCGTCGTCTTGCTCTGCGGCGCGAAGCGCGAGGCGGTGTGGTCAGACATGGTTGAGATGTGGAAGCGAGTGCGAGATGATTATTCTGACGGCAAAGTGCTGGATGCACAGTTTCTGTACTGTTTCCGCACTGTGCGGCTACCCTAGACCCGACTCGCAACGTCCATCAAGGCAGCATCTTCCCCTGCCGCGTGGCCTGCCCGACGAGCGAGTTTGTCGTGTCCTCGGCATACCTCCTGTACGCCACAATGTACCTCTCGTCATCGCTCCAGGTGTCCTTGACGCTCTGCCGACCCTCGAGCGCCTCCATCCACGTCCTCCACCGATCCCGGCCGTGCTCCGGGATGCCCAGGCCGCCCGGCTTGTAGTGGTCAACCAGCCACAGACGCTTGGCCCACGGCGCCAGGCTGATGTCGACGAGGCTGATGTCCCTCCCCGAGAACCAGGGCCCGGACGGGTCCATCTGGTCCGTCAGCTTCTCGATGTGACCCCAGAGCTCGTCGCGGGCCTGCCCGATGGCGTACGGCTTGTCCGGCGTGTGCTGCAGGAGCCTGTAAAAGGCCGGGATGATCCTCGTGTTGATGTGGTCGATCCAGAGCCGGGCCCTGGCCCTCTCGTAGGGGTCGGCGGGAAGCAAAGCCGGCCCGTGCTCGTCGCCCGAGTAGGCGTCCTCCAGGTACTCGCAGATGATGGCGCTCTCAAACAGCGGCTTCTGCGGCTTGCCCCGGGCGCCCGGCACCGCCAGGGTCGGCACCAGGCCGCGGGGGTTCATGGCGAGGAACCCGGGCTCCTTTTTGTACGGGTTGATCTCGACGTACTGATGCGGGATCTTCTTCTCGCACAGGGTGATCCACACGCGCTGGACAAACGGGCAGAACCACCCGCCGTACAGCTTGAGGGGGTGCTCATGGGCGTGGCGGGCGGCCAACTGAGCGGCGGCCCCCGAGGTCTCTGGTGGAAGGGACGTATCGACGTTGGCCATGTTGAGATGTCGGAGTGAAGTCGCTGGCTGCTTGATGATTTGGAGCATCGATGACGTGATGCTCTCGACCCCCTCCTTGCTCTCGGCCGTGCCTCAGCCGTGCCCCCACCATCGGCATCAACAGCCGGACCCAGGTGATGCAGTCGACATGCTGCTTCACTGACTCCATGATGGTCACTACAGGAGTAGGCAGGGTGCGGCGGAGCTCGAGTTGGCACCGCCTCTCAGTCACTTTGGAGTGATGTCGCCACTCGCAGTGACTGTCGTTGCAGTGACTGTCGTTGCAGCCTCGTTGCAGCCTCGTTGCAGTCTCGCGCAGTGACTGTCGCCCTGTACAACGTTCTTACAGCAAGATTCCTGCAACTGTTGCAGACGGGTGAATTCCACATCCAGGCTTAGCGAGCTGTTTGTCCATCCCAGGACACTCCGACAGCCGTTTGTCCTGTTCAGCAGTCGGCCAGACAACCAGACACCTGGTCCGGCAGCACTGTTTCTATAAAAGGGATTTCATCCTGAAGTATTCTTCTCCAAAGCACTTCCATCTCTTCGGCCTCGTAAACACCTCACATCCTCACATCTCACATCTCAATCTCACATCTCACATCCTCTCGCCATGCCCGAGTTCGCCATCGATACCGAAACGGACTTGCCCACGCTCCTGGCCCATCTGCACCTCCTCAGGGGCGATGGCGAGACGACCGACGTGGAGGAAATCGCGGGCACCCCCATCTTCACCGAGGCGCTCCGCAAGTACGTGGACGCGTTCGCCCACAACCCCATCGCCCAGCACGGTCTCCTCGGGGGCGATGTGGACAGGATGACGGCCCCCGCGTCGTCCGGCAGACTCCTGTCGGACGAGACCGACCCTCGCCTGTACTACAACATCACGGCGCCCTCGAGCGTCTTCATCTGCGGGAGCCAGGGCTCTGGGAAGAGCCACACGCTGAGCTGTCTCCTCGAGAACTGCCTCATCCCCTCCGAGGCAAACGTCCTGCCGCACCCGCTCACGGGGGTCGTGTTCCACTACGACACCTTCATCTCCGACACTGGAGGCTCCCCGTGCGAGGCGGCCTTTCTGTCCTCCCACGCGGGCATCGACGTGCGGGTCCTCTGCCCGCCGACCAACATCGGACAGATCCAGGCGAGTCCCACGCTCTCTCGACGAGCCCGGCCCTGCTGACCGCCGCAGCGAATCTACCGCGCGCTCCCCAACGTCCGCGTCGAGGAGCTGCGGTTCGACGAGTCGGACCTCAACACGCAGCGCATGATGGACCTCATGGCCGTCAGCTCCGTGCAGGGCGGGATGCCCCTGTACCTGCACGTCGTGACGCGCACCCTCCGAGAACTGCGTATCTCGCAGCAGAACAGCGGCGGTTCGTTCAACTACGGCGCCTTCAAGCACGCCCTGTCCCTCGAGGAGCTGAGCCCAGGCCAGAAAGGCCCCCTCCAGCAGCGCCTGGAGACCCTGGAGAGCTTCATGGTGAAGGAGCAGGTACCGACCGCCGTCCTCCCGAAGTCGAAAAAGGCCAAGGCGTCTCTTCTGGCCAGGCGCGGCAACAGCTGGACGCCCAAGGTACGATCCCGGCGATGCGCGGCGGCGGATGCTGACCGTCTACAGGCGGGGCAGTTGACAATCATCGACTTGTCGTGTCCGTGTGTGACGGCAGAGTCGGCCTGCGCCCTGTTCAACATCTGCCTCAGCATGTTCCTGGAGCAGCCCTCCACCGTCGGCCGCGTCATTGCGCTCGACGAGGCGCACAAGTACATGACGGACACGGCGGAGAGCGCGACCCTGACCGAGTCCCTCCTGTCCACCATCCGCCTCCAGCGGCACATCGGCTCGCGGGTCGTCATATCCACCCAGGAGCCCACCATCTCGCCGAAGCTGCTGGACCTATGCTCCATCACCATCGTGCATCGCTTCACGTCTCCGGACTGGCTCCGGAGCCTGAAGCAGCACCTCGCCGGCGCGACCGTCCTGAGCCGGGGCGAGGCGGCCGCGGATCCCGACGGAGAGGGAGCGCCGGCCGGTCGCGGTGGTTCGTCCGCCGAGCCCCAGGATCACGGCTTGGAGCTCCTCTCCAAGATCGTGGCCCTCCGCACCGGCGAGGCGCTCCTGTTTGCCCCGAGCGCCATCCTCGCAGTGGGGCCGGAGTCGACGTCCTCGGCGACGGGAACGGGGGGTTCGTCCGGGAACGTCGAGCTCGTTCGCCTCGGCTATGGCGTCATGAAGATTCGCGTGCGACGACGCATCACCCAGGACGGGGGCCGGAGCATCATGGCAGGCTAGGTCGATTGGACTGTGCTCATGAATGTACCATATCGTTGAGGAGGCTGGGGCTAGATAGATGGTCATTCTTGGCACCTGCAGTGTCTGCGCTGGTCATGTTCGTGAGCCGCTGTTCTGGCGCTGTTACGGCGTCTGAAACGGCGTATCATTCGACTTGTTGCATCCGGTGCGCTCGGTCTTTGATCTGTCCAGCTCTTGTATGTCTTGCTGACTCTGGTGTCCATTGGTGATCTCCAAGCATCTCCCTGCATCTCCCTGATGAACCGCCGGTGGCCAGGGTTAGGGTTAACCGCAGTCTGCACCGTGCCATCAACTTGATGTGATGACGGCGGCACGATCACGATTCGCGATGTCACGGCCAATTGACAGCCGCCACGCCGCAATCGGGCATTGCGCGTTTCCGCGGCGGTGAAGCGTGACCATGCACGGGGGCCTCCCGCCCCCAAGAATTGCTTCTGCGAGTTCCAACCGTCGGGGTCGCATTGGTCCTCTGGTCATTGGCTGTGCGGTGAAAACGCTCACCCCGCAGCCTTGGACATGGATCTCTCCAGTGACTCACATCTTTCGTTCAAAAGCTGTCGTCGTGCTCTCATCTGCTCGTCGTCTGCTCACCGTCTGCTCATCTGCTCGTCTGCTCGTCTACTCCAAATTCGTGACTCTGCCACCCATCGCAATGGATCCATTCAGCCCTGGAAGCCGTGAGTCCCCCCCTCCGCGCACGAGCGTTTGCTAAGCGCTCAGTCTTCGAGTCCCCCCCGAGCTTCTACACGTCCGAGGGCAGCTATGCATCGCCGCTGCTCGACGGGGCGTTCTCGGCGGGGGATGACGCGTTGCTGGCGTCTCCCGAGGGCCAAGAGCTGGACTATCTTGCAATGACGGACAGCGAACTCGGCATCGACGGCGACTCGGCCTCGCAATGGCTTTGGTGTGACCGCCTGGACAGCGGGCAGACCTGGACCCTCGCGGACCAGCCCTGGCCAGCGCCTGGGCCTCTTGGGACGTTTTCGGAAATTGCTATGGCGAATTGCGAACCAGACGATACCACATATGACGCGCCTGCAGCTCTCTAGAGCGAGCGATCTATGTGTCATGCCGACGATTCTGATCCGCCTGCTGCACTCACCGAAGCCTCACGCCAGGACAGCTACCAATCTCCATCGATACCGTGCCCGATCGAATATACCAGTAACGCCCAGTTTAAAGTGCAACCGCCGCCGAGGCGAGGTGAGGCGGTGCAGGATCGCGTTTTGCTCTGCACCCAGGCTGGGTGCAGCAAGACATTCACGTCCCCCGGCCTGCGGCGGTTCGTGCTTCTCTCATCACGTCTTGAACCGGGCTGACGAGGTCAGGAAACATCTCAAATCACACTCCAGGCCCCACAAGTGCCCCATGTGCGAGCACAGAGCCGCCACGCGGAGGGACATGGATCGCCACGTGGAAACACACAGACGGTCTGGGGTCCAGCTATATTACTCATGTTCCATCTGCGTGCCAGAGAAGGCTTTCACCCGGGCCGACAACCGCGACAGACACTACAAGAGGCACCATAGTTGCTGATTCTGAATATCACCGCACCGCGTCATCTCACGTGCCAAAGAAAGAAATGCCGTAGAGCCGCCGGAGCTATCTGTAAACGTAGACGCGTCCAGGCGTCGCTAGAGCTGGTCGTCTGTGGCATCGAGATCGGCTTGTTTCCGCGCTCCCGATCGCGCGTCCTCGTCGGCAGGTTCTGGACGAGTCAGCAGTGACTGTGCATGGGAGTGCTTGACGTACCAGAGTCGCTGCCGAAATCTTCGTCACGGGAGGTTTCCCCGTCAGAGATCGAGTAGTCAGACACATCGCCGTTCGACCGGGTGATGCCCGACAGCGAGTCCGGGGCGTAGTGGCTCGGCCCGCCGAGCGCGAAGATGCGCTCCTTGGCGACCTCTCGGATGTCTTCGTTCATCCTGTTCAGCACGTCGCGCTGCTCGACCCAACGGTCGTCGTCGGCGCCGCCGGGCAAGAGGGCGACTCCCCAGTTCAGGCGCAGGTTGCCGTGAGAGTCGGGCTCGACGCATCTTGCCGGGTGGTGGCGAAAGTAGAGCGAGCAGCAGAAACACGCCGGCTTGCTGCACGCGATGAAGCGGTCGTTTGCGGCGAATCGCAGCTGCTTCTCGTGAAAGTGGCCCAGCAGCTGGACCTCGGCGTGGATGCGCGGCACGAAATTCTTATCGCCGTACTGTTCCAGGACAGCCGCCTCGAGGCCGATGTGACGATCCAGCGACGACAGGCACTCTCCCAGTTCCTTCTTGCGTGGGTATGATTCCTTGACCAGTCGATTCAGGATCCCCTCGAGTGTCGTCTGGGAGTCTGCTGGTGGCAGGGGGGCGCACGCGGGAGGCTCGAGCACCTCGACGCAGAAGACGTCCAGCAACGGCTGCAGTCTCGCCCCATCTTCGATGAGCTCTTTGACGACCCGTATATGCGCCGAGGTACGCCCCATGAAGTGCCCCAGGACGCGAAAAGCCTCGGCCTCGGACTCTGCTCTGTATCCATCTTCCGGATCGGCCCCCAACTCCTCGACCCGGCGCGCATGGGGGTCGTGCCGCGACTGATACGCGACCTGGCCGAGAAGAGACAGGTCCTTTTTGCTTCTGCTCGTAAAGTCAAAGCGCCGCAGCCAGTCTGCCAGCTCAGCGTCCAAAGTCGGTGCCGCTGCGGTACCTTCATGCGCGGAGCGCGCCTCGAGGATGTCGCGGCATTTCTTGGCAAAGTTGGAAAGGAGCCTGCACTCTTTTGTCAATCGCCGAGTGGCGAACCAAGCATACATTGTTGCCAGCTTCCGCTCTCGCTCTGCTCGCTGGCCCTCGGACAAGACGGCGTCCTTCAACTCGCCGAGGACGCCGGCGAGGAACCCGCCGACGTCGGCCGATGGGGTCTCGTTCATCGCCAGCCAAAATTTGTTGCAGTCCGCTCGGTCCTCGACAGCGATGGCCGTGGTGGTCGCCGCCTTTCATGTAGTCGCAGAGAAACGCGAGGTTCTTGAGGAACCGGCGTCGGACTGCCAGGAGACTTCGCGGGTCGTGGTGGGAGGTGAGGTGGGGGGTCTTGTCCTTGCCGAGGCTGTGAAGAAGCACCAAGGGCTCGTAGAACCTTGAAAATGTTCGACCATAGCGGTCTAGCCTGGGCGTCTTGGCCATGTTGACTGCGTTGCGCACAGGAGGCAAGGTGTCGTCCCGATGGACTGCGGCCGCGGTGTTTTATAGGCGGCCTGGCATCTGGGCGGGGGACACTCCTGGAGATTCACATCGGCTGACAGTCACACAGGCTGGCCTCCCGCAGCGCGGATTACCAGCCTCGGACAGCCTGCAGCGACATCATCCAATGGAGCATCCCGTGCGAAGGAGTGCCAACCAACAAGCGAAGCACCCGGCTCCAAGCGGGGCGGATCGACATTGAGCAATGCGCTCAGTGGAGGTCTGGGATCATCGGAAGAGGGATCGATTGGTCATGTCACGTCTCCAAGTCTCCAAGCGACACGCTCACATGTGCGTCGTGGGCTTCATCAATCTAGCTGAACTACGAGACCGTTCAACTTGCAACGCGGCCTGCTCCTTGCGTGATGGTGCTCAAGTTCAGCTGAATTCCTCACTCCGTATGGTGCTCGATGCAAAAGTCGCAGAGCGTACAATCCCTCCGCCTGACGTTCTTCTTGCAGCCGCAGACGCATTGGCACTTGGGGTCGGCGTAGGCAACGATGCCTGGGTGGTCAGGCGCCATGTGGCCACAGGCGGCTGGAGCTTCGCCTGGCCGCTCCAAAGGGGTCTCTGCTTCTGACGTGAAACTGCGGGCTGTCGCGGCTGGTGTCATCGTGGCTGAACTCGACTCGGCAGCGGTAGGACTCGATTGCGAAGTGCTTGGGGAAAGATTGCGTATTCTGACAGGAAAATCATGGCGATTTATATCTTGGCCAAGGGGCGTGGATCACCATGTTGAATCACTGTTCGCTGACCGCTTACCGCCTGGTATGGTGATGTCAATCAGTGGGATTTTCGCCGAGGCCGTGAGTCTGGACACGGTCCGTCAACGTGCAATTGGGACGAGCTCGGCTGGCGTAGGCGTGATTGTGCCTCGCGAGGTCTCTGAGATCCGGGAAGAAATGACAAGCCGGCGTTCATGCGATCGGGCCAGCAGCCATGTGTCGCCGCGAAACCTCGACGGAACGCATTCCGGTGGTTGTCTGTACCCGTCCGCGACTCCAGAAGCGAATGGTCAGGTCGTAGGGAAGAGGATGCTCCGGCACAGGCTACGTCGTGCCCATCGAGGATGGACCGCGGTAGCTGATCTTGCTGTGCGGATGTCCACGGTGATGCTGAAACCTGGTCACAACTTGCAGCCCGCGATGTGGCAGAAGGGGACAGGATGTCGCTGGGCTGCAAGATGTGCCGTGAGCCCTCGCCGCAGGGACCTCGCCGCAGGGACCTCACCACACGGACCAGATGCCCTTTGGCTGTAGGAGATGCTCTCGGCTCTGCGCCCGTACTGCTTCCGCGCGGTTGGGTGAGTCGTATGCAGGGCGCACTCTCATCGGCTAGCGGTGCGCGTGTACGCCCATGTCAAGTCAATGTCGCCCGTGCCGCCAACGTACGGCTAGGACCCAGGCCGGGAGTGGTCGACGGCACTGAATCAGAGGGCAGTCGTTGGCCTGCCTCCTTTCGTCCGCGGTAGGGAGGATATGGCGCACGTACCAATGCACATCGTGCACCGGAGGCGTTGTTCTCAACGAGGTCCGCATGCCAACAGCGATTCGCCGCGTGCTGCCGGAGCCCAGCTGCGGCCTGTGATGTCTGAGCCACCCTTGTGGCAGGCGTCCAACGTTGTCGAACAAAGCCCCACGACCATTGAGACTGCCAGCTCAGGTTGTGCGCTCAAGTCTGGGCGGATAAGACTGCGTGGTCCACTGTTGACTGAGCCAACAGTCGTTGGTGTCAATCGGTGGCTACCCTCGATCGGTGTGATGGAGTTCTCGTCCAAGGCCGTTCTCAGGGGATGTGAGTGATGGACGTTGACCTCCCAGATGTCACCACTCCCCCACGAACGGCGTCTGGCGATGGAAGTTGAACCCCCCACGGATTTGCTTGAGCCAGCACCACGAATTTGAGCCGGCCAACAGCCTCGCACCCATGTTGGACTACGCCGAGGCTCTTCGCTGCATACGACCAACGGCGCAGTGTCACGGCATCACGGCTGCGTGGAGCGCTCGAGACGGCGGTGAGGAGCTGGCTGTGTACCGCGGAGGCTCCGAGTCTGTAGATGCCTTTCAGCGCACGGAGGTGGATGTCTCGGGAGTCGACTCAACGGCACGGCCTCGATGCGGAACCTGGCAACCGGGGTCAGTCGTGTGACCTCGAACTGACCACGACTGAGGTGGCTGGGGCTTCTGCAAGGAACACGCCGCCGCGGGAGCACAACGCGTGACATGATGGCTCGACGGCTGGCTGCGTGCTCGTCGTTCACGGCTAGGGCTAGGCGCATCGACGGACCGAAGTTCCACAGATCACATGACATGGCTGTCATTGCTACCGATTGACCGCCGCTGCCTTGACCATGGCTACTGCCCAATACTGTTATGCGTTGCTGCCTGGCTGTTTGCTCCAGGTGGCACGGCGACCGGCCACGGCCTCTGTGCCACGCGCAACCACGGCCTGCAGACGGTGCTGCATCTCGCAGGACTGCCTCCGTCGACTGCTGGAGCAGGTGCTGGAGCAGGTAGTTGCAGATGCCCGGCTGTACCGAGGATAGTGGTTCGGTCCAACGTCATCCGTGAGGGGACCTGCTCCCGCCCGCACGATCCGGAGGGATAGCCGGGGACCCTCGCCCTGGACTGCTGCAGAGATGGGCCGATGGAGGTGAAAGTGACGACGAAAGACGTCCAAGAGCCGAGCCGGCAGCGCTGCGGTGGCTGCTAGCGCTGCAACCCGGAGCGGAGCGGCAAACCGGGGTCGGGGCGGGGATTTTACGCGGTCTGTCTATGCATATCCGCCGCCAGCGATCGACGGTACCAAGAGGCGGTGCAAATCCGAGTGTGAGCCGAGAATCACCGGATCGCGGACCGCCCAGCGCTGAGCCGAGATCGTTGCGCAGATCCGTGGGGCCCGAGTGCATACGAGGAGCCACGCCCGCCGGCCGTCTGCGCCCGGCGCATCGCGTACGAGCTGCAGCTCGTCTTGCCCGGCCACCGGCGTGGCATGCGGCACGGCTGGCAGACGTGGCCTGGTCGACGCGCCGGCGAGGTTCTCCACGCCTGTCGGGCGGCAGGGAAGCAGCACCGTGGCGTGCGTGCCGTGCGTTGCGAGGGCGTCACGTGTACGTGTGACGTGGTGAGTCCGTACCTGGATGTTCGTGAGATGGCTTGGAATACGAGCCACCGACTGCCGATCAGCCCGGGCATCCGCCGAAGGCACGACCTATTCTTAGCACGGGCGCATCTCACCAGTCCTGGGCTGCCCTCGGCGACGAGCCGAGGAGGAGCTGCATGCAGCTGAAGGGCTATCGATGCACGGCGATGCACGGCGGCAGCGAAAAACGGCTCTGTAAGGGTCAGCCTTGGCCCCCGCTCGAGCCCATCATCGCGGACCGTGGTGGCCAATACGAGCTCGTGCTACGTCATGCCCTCGGCCAACGGTGCATGATGGACTCGGCATCCAACTCGATCCAACTCTCCGCCTCGCACGGGCTCGCCTGTCGGTGAGCATGGCTGTTGGCCGTCGGTGGTACGTTGGGCCTGGGTATAAGAGGCTGTCCTGCTGAAGCAGCAAGACGTGTCCATCGCAATCTCCCAGAGTCAACTTCATCTCTCGGCAACCAGCAACAAAGCTCCAAGATCCTTTCCCATATCCGTCTCCCGTCTCCCATCCGTCTCCCACATCCCATCTCCTCATCACCTAAACAACACACACCACACACCACAATGTTGACAAACATCCTCGCCATCCTCACCCTCGCCGGCGCGGCCCTCGCGGCCCCCGCCCCCGCCCCCGCCCCGGCCGCGGACGAGACCACGTGCACCTCCAAGTCGACCAAGGTCACGGAGTGGACCGTCGTCGACTTCGACTTCCACGCGTCGTACATCTTCTCGACGCCGGCGCACCAGAACTCGTGGGGCTACGTCAACTTCTCGCTCGAGAACCCGGCCGTCGGCTACAAGGCGCGCTGCACGGCGGCGTCGAGCCAGCTGCAGGACTTCTTCTACGGCAACCTCGCCTACAAGTGCGACGCGCCCGTGCCCGACGAGGTCACCTTTACCTTTGCGCGGCCGACCAACGAGCTGCTCATCAACCAGACGTGGAACTGCGCGGGCGAGGGCAGCCGCTTCACGGCAAAGGGCGGCGTGCGCCTCGACCTGACGTGCGCCGACAGCTTCTGGCAGAACCCGGACTGGAAGCAGGGCCAGATCTACTCGTCGCACAGCGTCGACTGCCAGAAGGTGACGGTCAAGGCGCCCATCAACGAGATGACGGGCGTTGCCTGAGCGCGCCTCGCCACGAGCGACACACGATTCACGAAGCAGGCTATGAGGCGGGCGGCTGTTAATGTACATGGGGCAAGATGCGAGAGGCGTCGGGCGGTGGGAGAGATGCAGTCACGATCAACGACATTCCTTACGACGATGATACCAGGCTCGGCTTAGAGCAGATGGCAAAATAGACGCGGCATAATGACAGTGCTCCTACTCGCATGCATGAACGAACCTGCTACGTCGCCCGTGAATGATGTGCTTTCGTGGCTTGTTGCGCGACGCGCCAGGGCGGCGGCTGCATGGACAGGCCCTGATGATGGCTCGCTCACAGAGAACTCGTAGGCAGCTCCGGCGTGATGGCGGCCGGCCCAGAGCCTCGGGCTGGGGCAATCTCGGGGCTCAAGGCCGCAAGCAGCTGCATCGCGCCTTGCGTGCTCGCGCGAGCTGCCCCGGCGACGTTCTAGAAGGGCGCTGCAGCAGGGGAGGCGCCCGCGAGCGCAGCCACCAACCCTGCCGTGCCCCGTCGGCACTGCCATGGCGCCGCCGCCTGTCAACTGCGCATCCAGGCCCAGGGGTCTAAATTTGCAGCGCCGGCGCCGCTGATTGGCCGCGCGCGGCGGCGCCCGATCGCGTCATCGGGTAGCGCCTCCACGTGCCGGCAGCGCGTGCCTGGCGCTGAAGGAAGCTTAATCGAAGCCCCTAATCGAAGCCCCTAAATCATCCCAGACGTCGTCGGCCCTGGCGATGGCGCCGGGCCGCCTCGCCTGCGCCGGACGAGGCGCCATCGCCAGCGCCTACCGTCGGCTGTCGCGACGTTGCGTGGCCCCGGCCTGCGCGAGCCAGGCGTGCGTCGCGGCGACGAGGCGGCAAGTCGTCACTCGAGGGGTGCGATGGCACCATCGCCGCGACCCGCCGGGAGGAGCTTCTGGTGGGTTTCTAGCGCCGCGACGACGTCGAGCAGCCACGCGGCCCACAGTTCGAATTCTGCGGCGGGCTGCTATAAGGCCGACGCGACCGGCTCTCGAGGCCTCTCCCGCTGCATCTGCTCTATCCAGTCTCTTCTCCGTCGTTCGCTGCTCGTCGGACCTGGTGCTCTACCTCTCGCTGACATTGGCCGCCTCGGGATCGCAACGCCCCCGCAAGCCGGCATCATGGATCGCGTCCTCGGCGGGCTGCGCGTGGTCAAGGGCGACGACGGCGTCAAGGTCAACAATGGCAGCGACTCTGCCTCGGTCAACCACGACACCACGGCTGGTGAGTCCCCTCCCCTGGCGCCCTGACCGAGCGCCGGCTTACCCCAGACCCCCCCCCCCCAGGCCAGCTCGAGATCGCCCGCGAGAACAAGCGCCAGATCG
>JALHCA010000363.1:0-15914 GCA_024340505.1 Tolypocladium nubicola
TCTCCATCGCAGGCTTGAACGAGGTGACGCGTGCGCGGGAACGTGATGCGATGTCGCTGCCGATGCGGAGGCTGCGGGCACCCGGTGCACGAGGTGCGGGTGCGCTCGTCTGAGCAGTCGCGTGTCGGATTGCGGCGGGCGTCGTGCGGGCGAGTCGCTTTCTCGGGGGGACATATGCAGTCTCTGTATGCCTGAGGTCCTGACGATGACGATGATGGTGACGGCGCGAAGAAGCTGGGGCTCGAGGTTACGAGGGGAGAGGAGGTTGTTTGCAGGAAGCCGTGGTGTCTCTGGCCCGTGTGGTGGTTGCGGTTGCGGTGTCTTTTTCTCGTGGTGGAGCGGGGTGGAGGTGCCGCCAGCTGCCGCCCTGTCCGTGGACGCAAGCGGGGGTTGCCACCCACTAAAGTGCAGATTCGCGGGTGCGCGCCCCGTCAGAGGGAAGCGACAGGCCCCAGCGGCTGGAGCCCCCCACACTTTGGGGTCAGACGGGGGCCTTTGACCCTTGTCGGCGGCCAAACAGCGACGACGCTTACTCGTACAGGCCAACGGGCCTCGCACGCCTCGACAGTGAGATCGCTGCCCAGGCGCCAGGCGTCTGGCTACGAGACGCCGGGGGCATGGGTTGGATCCCTTCTGGCGAGCGGTGACGTGACCGCCGCGCTGTCGCCGTCGCCGTCGCCGCCTCGCCTCGCCTCGATGCGACACCGACGTCGTACGGACAACAGCAATCTGCATCACCGCAGCACGTCTGCCTGGTGCTGCCAACGCCGTCGCGATGCGCCCGGGGACAAAAGGGCGCGAGTCAGCCGCGAATAAGCCGTCGGCCGTCTCCCTGCGCGCGAAGCATATGCAAGTCCACCGACTCGGCCAAACTCGACGCAAACCGAGACCTTTTTGATTGCAGATTAGCCCGACCCGGCGCGGCGATTATTGTATCCATTGTGTAAGCGGTATGCACGTGCGGCTGCTTTGCGTGGATGGGTCTGTCTGTACGAGTACTCATAAGCCATTGCGAGACCCCGTGTGTAAGACGCCAGCCGATCCCGCCTTGTGGCTGCCGCCTGTTGCAACCACAAGGCTGCTTCGTGCCACTCCATCTTCCTCCTCTCCCGCCAGAATCCGCTCGAGGGTGCGCTCAGGTCGCAGCCGTTGGCATGGCTGCATGGAGTCTCCCAAAATGCCAACTTCTCTTTGGGCAATGCTCTTTTCGAGATTCGGCGTTGATATGTGAGCGCTGTGCATGCATTACTGTGCCCTGGGGGATCAGCGTCTTCGAGGGCCACGAATTGGAGCCGACGGGCTCTCGTCGACTTCCATCCTCTTTCATTGTCTCTCACAACACGGTATTGCTACTCTGGTTCACACCCTCGTCAATCGTCCCGATCTCACTTCTTGCGTCAAATTTGGCACCTTGCAGAGTCGCTATCAGCACGCACACAGATATCTGTCGAGGTCGACTTCATGTTCAAGCGATACGAAGAAGACTGCGCATGGCACGCTGGGCAAGGCGGCCTCGGAGCGTTTGCAGGCAGGCCGTCAGGAAGAATGGACCTGTGAAGGATGGTGACAAGCCATGGTATCCTCGTTTTGCGCTCCGCCGTGGCGACGAAAGGCATCAAGGAGACGTAGAGCCCGAAAAGAATTGCTTCGCTACATTGCATACCTTGAAGCTCCTGCCATTCTCGCTGTTCGTCGGCATTTCTCTGTATTATTACTTGACCTTCGTACGCCGGGATTATATAGGGGCTACACGTAGCATATCAAGGTAACTCTTGGAACGCACTTGATAGTCAGGGTACCGTGCACATAATAGCCCTCGCAAGGTACAAACCCGGAGCCTCTTCGCTAGGTAAAATATCTCGCTTCTAGCCGATGGTGTCAGCGGGAGCGGAATCAAGCAGCTTCCTCCCAGTCAACGTCGGCCCAGGGCATCCCGTGCGTCTCCTTGGCCAGGTCCACCATGGACTTCCACGACTGGACTCCGCCGGCCCCCTGGACGAGGTGGTTGTGGTTGCCCAGCCCCCCCTCGGTGTGGTCGATCCTCCCATCTCCCATGAGGAACCGCAGATACCGCTCCGGCGTCGGCGTCGGCTCGGCCAAGACCCTCGCCCTGTACGCCTCGAGCGGCACGCTGGAGACCTCGATGGGGCCCGCGCCGTTGTCCTCCATGATGCGGGCAATCTCCTCAAAGGACCTGCTGTCGCCGCCGAGGAGCACCTCCGCCGGGACGTCGCAGGACGGCGACGACGCCAGGACCGCGAGCGCCGCGCCCACGTCGCGCATGCTCGTGTACGACGTGCGCTGCGCCGGGCTGCCCACGGCCTCGTACCGGCCCCGCCCCGTCGCGAAGCCGAACCACGGGCCGACCGAGTCCTCGAGGAAGAGGCCGGCGTAGACGCGGCACACGCGCACGCCCGCCGGCGCGAGGAGCCGCTCGGCGAGGCGGAAGTGGCGCTTCTTGGCGTCCCACTCGTCGTGCGCGAAGTCGTGCACGTAGTGGTTGACGCCGAACTCGGACGGGAGGTAGAGGCCGACGGACGTCGCGGGCAGGCTGCGGAGGAGCTTCTCCTTGAAGTCGTGGCCGTCGGGGCCGACGCTGCCAGCGTGTTAGCCGCCCTCCATGAACGAATGGATGGGCCTCCCTCAGACGGGCAGCAGCACGCACGCGTTGATGAGCACGTCCACGCCCCGCAGCGCCTCCGCGACGTCGTCCGAGTACACGCGCAGCCGCGCCCCCAGGGCGACGAGGCGCGAGGCGCGAGGCGACTCGGAGCGCGCCAGCACGATGACGTCGCGGAAGCGGGCGCGGAACTGCGGCTCGAGGAGGGCGCCGGCGATCTCGGCACCCAGGTTGCCCGTCGCGCCTGCGATCGCCACGGTGGGAAGGGAGGCCATTCTGAACTGAGCTGCGGCGGTTTCGAAGAGCACCCTGTGGCGGGACGTTTGTTGTTGAGATGAAGCCCCGAGCTTGGTGGGAGGCCGACGACGATGCCGCTTTGGGCAAGCGCCACGGCTATTCCCACGATCCTTTGAAATCTCTTTGTCTGCTTCGCTGCGCATCTTCCAGTCGGAAGCAGATCGTCCGTCAATCTTTCAGCGGGTATGAAGTGCTCCGAATTCTCGGGGCAGGGTGCGTGACAACCTGCCCTTTGATTCGCTTACTCGCCACACACCAATCATTCTCACATCGCTCCCAGGTGTGCCCTCGACCGTAGCAATGCTGCAATTCATATTCGAAAGCCTATAAGGGCCAGGGGCCGTGAAACAGTACTGTAGGAATAGCCCAACATCCTCCGCGCGCCGTAGACAAAACACTCTTGTAGCGCAGCCACTTTTCTTTAGGACGCGTAACCTGCCATGGGCCGCAAACCGGACCTCGACAGTTCAAAAGCAATTAACCCCTGCCACCCCCGGAAACAGCTCAAGCCTTGGTGATTCTGCACACCAGGTCGGAGCCGTCGACCGAGTCGCCCTCCTTGACCTGCAGGCTCGCCACCTTGCCGCTGTGCGGGGCGGAGATGACCATTTCCTGCGAAATGTGTTAGTAAACAAACGATTGCAACATAGGATCCGGGACTCACCATCTTCATGGCCGACAGGACAGCAAGGGGGTCTCCCTTCTTGACCTCCGAACCCTCGTGCACCCTCAGCTCCACCAGGACACCAGACATAGGGGCGCCGACCTGGCTCGAGTCGCCGAGATCAGCCTTGGGCCGGCTGATGTTCTCGACGGCCGCCTTCTTGTCGACGACCGTGACTTGCCGCACCTCGCCGTTCATCTCAAAGAAGACCTCGCGCTGGCCGGTCTGCTCGCTCAGCGGGCCAACCGCAAGGAGCTTCAGGATGAGAACCTTGCCCTTTTCCAGCTCGACGTGGAACTCCTCGCCAATCTCGGGCTTGGTCAGGAAGTACCTCGTCGGCAGAACAGACAGATCGCCGTACTGCTGGACAAACTTCTTGTAGTCCTCAAACACCTTGGGGTACATGACGTACGAGGCGATATCACATTCGGTGACGGGGTTGCCATACTTCTTGGACAGCTCCTTCTTGGCCTTGGCAAAGTCGACGGGATCGAGGGACAGTCCAGGTCGCTTGTCGAGCTTCCGGCGGCCACGCAGGGCATTGGTGCGCAGAGGCTCCGGGAAGCCTCCGTATGGTTGGCCCATGAGACCCTCCAGGAACTCAAGCACCGATCCGGGGAAGTCGAGCTCCGACGCACGAGCCTTGACGTCCTCGGCAGACAGCTTGTTGGACACCATGAACTGGGCGAGATCTCCGACGACCTTGGACGTGGGAGTGACCTTGACGATGTCGCCGAGAAGGTCGTTGGCATGCTCGTATGCCTTCTTGGTCTCCAGCCACTGAGAGCCCAGGCCGAGCTGCTGGGCCTGGAACATCATGTTGGTGAGCTGACCACCGGGGATCTCGTGCTCGTACACCTCGGGGTCGGGGCCGGCGAGATGCGCCTCGAAGGGGGAGTAGAGGAGGCGCAGCTGGGACCAGTAGGTGTCGAGGGCTCGGACTTGCTTGGGGTCCAGGCCAGGGTCCAGGTCGCTGCCCTCGAGAGAGGCCAGGATTGCGTTGATGCTGGGCTGCGACGTCATGCCGGACAAGCTGTCGGTGGCGGCATCGACTGCATCGGCGCCAGCCTTGGCGCAGGCGACCATGGAGGCCACGCCGGTGCCCGCAGAGTCGTGGGTGTGGACGTGGATGGGCAGGTCGGGGTACTTCTTGCGGATGGCGCCGATCAGGAGAGTGGCGGCATGGGGCTTCAGGACACCAGCCATATCCTTGATGCCCAGCACATGGATGTCAAGCTTGACCAGCTTGTCGACGAGGTCCAAGTAGTACTGAAGGTTGTACTTCTTGCTGGGGTTCAGCATGTCACCGCTGTAGCACACGGTACCCTCGGCGACACCGCCGGCCTTGTGGACGGCCTTGATGCCAACCTCGAGCTGGTCGATGTCGTTGAGGGCATCGAAGACTCGGAAGATGTCAACGCCGTTCTTCTTGGCCTGGTCGACGAACTGGTCGATGGCATTGTCGGGGAGAGAAGAGTAGGCAACACCGTTGGCGCCTCGAAGGAGCATCTGGAAGGGGATGTTGGGGACGAGCTTTCGCATGCGTCGGAGACGGTCCCAGGGGTCCTCGTAGAGGAATCGCATGGCGACGTCGAACGTGGCGCCACCCCAGCACTCCAGACTGTACAGGTTGGACAGGGCATGGCTGGTCTCCTTGGCAATGCCCAACAGGTCGACGGTCCGGACACGAGTGGCCAGGAGAGACTGGTGGGCATCGCGCCAGGTGGTGTCCATGAGAAGGCAGCCCTTGTAGTCGCGGACGGCCTTGGCAAAGGCCTTGGGGCCCTTCTCCAGGAGGATGTTTCTCCATCCCTTCTGGCAAGGCTGGCTGACATCGAGCTTGCTGCCATCGGCGGAGAACAGCTCCGGCGGGACGATCTCGCCCCGGAACTTGGGCTCGCCAATCTGGCCCTTGATGGAGCTGCCGTTGACGGCAACGTCTCCGAGGTAAGCCAGGAGCTTCTGAGCACGGTTCTGGCTGCCGACCAGGTCGAACAGCTGGGGTGTGTCGTCGATGAACGTAGTCCAGCAATTTCCCTCAATGAAGGTCGGGTGGGTCAGAAGAGAGGCCAGGAAGGGAATGTTGGTCTTGACGCCGCGGACACGGAATTCGATCAAGGCTCGGAGCACCTTTCTGCGCGCGATTTCGTAGGTTGAGCCGTGGCACGTGCACTTGACCAGCATGGAGTCGTAGTATGGGGTAATGACCGCGCCGGCGAAGCCGTTGCCACCGTCGAGGCGGACGCCGTTGCCGCCAGCGGATCGGTAGACCTCGATCTTGCCGGTGTCGGGCTGGAACTGTTTGGAGGGGTCCTCGGTCGTGATTCTGCACTGGATGGCAAAGCCGCGGGTGGAGATGCGGTCCTGCGTCAGGCCGAGCTGAGCCAGGGTAGCGCCGGCGGCAATCTGGATCTGGGCGGCGACGATGTCGATGCCGGTGATTTCCTCGGTGATGGTGTGCTCGACCTGGATACGAGGGTTGATCTCAATGAAGTAGTAGCGGTTCTGCTGGTCGACCAGGAACTCCGCAGTGCCTGCATTGCGGTAGTTGACTGACTTGGCCAGCTTGACGGCGTCGGCCAGGATGGCGTCCCGGGTCTCGGCCGGCAGGTCCTTGGCGGGGGCAATCTCGACGACCTTTTGGTGTCGGCGCTGGACGGAGCAGTCACGCTCGTACAGGTGGACAATGTTGCCGTGGTTGTCGCCGAGAAGCTGAACCTCGATGTGCTTGGGCTTGTCGAGGAACCGCTCGACGAAGACGGTGCCGTTGCCAAAGGCGGACTTGGCCTCCGAGGTTGCTCTCTCGAAGTTCTCCTGCAAGCTCTCCGGGTCCCGGACGACTCGCATGCCGCGACCGCCACCACCGTACGCGGCCTTGATGATGATGGGGAAGCCATATTTGTCGGTAAAGGCCTTGACCTCCTCGTACCTCTCGACGGCGCCCTCGGTACCGGGGACGACGGGGACACCGGCGGCAATGGCCAGCCTGCGGGCGGAGACCTTGTCACCAAGGGAGTCGATGACATCGGGGCTGGGGCCGACGAACTATCGTTGGGAACGGGTGGGTCAGCGTGGGTGCTTGCGTCTCGGCGTGTGGACATGCTCAGATCAAGCTTACAATGAGGCCGGCCTTTTCGACGTTGCGAGCGAACCCGGCGTTTTCGGACAGGAAGCCGTATCCTAGTCGGGCGAGTCAGCACTTGAAACACCGCCCGCCGTGACGCGCACAGAGCAGAATTTAGAACGGACCTGGGTGGACCAATTGAGCACCGTGCTCGACGGCGATCTTGATGATTTCGTCGCCGGCGAGATAGGCCCCGACAGGGGTATACTGGCCACGCTTGCCAATGACGTAGGCCTCGTCGGCCTCTGCGACGCTCGTCAGCCAGGCACTCGAAGAAAACAGGCGGCGTCCATACTCTGCCGGTGCATGCTCAGGCGGTCCTCATAACTGGCTGGGGGTTAGCAATCGGTGACACAGTCGAGGCAGGCCTGGCCGCATTTGGATATGGTGGTACCTGAAGACTGCGATTGTGTGCAGTGAAAGCTCGTGGGCCTGGGGACGGGGGGTCAGCAACGCCGGTGACTCGGATCGGGGCACAAAATCGGAGGCCACTCACGGTTCTAAAGATCTGTCGTCGCAGGAGGCCGTTAGTATCACAGAAGCTGGGCTGCGGTCGGCTCGGACTGGTGGGGGATCATCGTACCCGGATGGCTTCCACATGTTAGCGGTCGAGAGCGAGGCGTGGACGGCGGGAGGGACTTACGGATTTCACCACGGTTGGCGACTGAGGGCGCGGCAGACAAGTCAGCGTGAATTCCTCGACGACGGCTCCCGCGGGCCACTGGAGCTGCCTGGGGCTGCCGCGAGGCGGGCGCGGGCGCGGGCGCGCAGACTCACCCAGAATCTTCTTGAGGTGCATGATGCTCGAGTTGGCGCGGATGTGCTGGACCGACTTGGGCAGCTCCAGGTCCTCGTCCTCGAAGACATCGTTGAATGTGAGCGGCTGCTGAGGGACCGACATGGCGGGCGAGGCAGCAACAGCAAGGGCAGCAGGGGGAGAAGCAAAGGGGGGATAAGAGAAGCTGGAGAGGACAGGCTCGGCCTGGAGGAGCGAGCTCTGGGGGTGCTTTTAAAGCGTCGAGGTGGTCGGAGACCAACAAGACGAGTAGCCGCGGGGTCCTGAGGCAGTCGCTGGGAAGGGTGGTGGGGGGTGGGGTATCGCTATCGGAGCGCAGGCTGGTCCGTCCCAGCTGGCGGCGAGGCTCGGGACTGGGTCTGCGTCAGAGATTCAATTCAGAGACAGAGAGGCTGCAGGGAGCAAGCGAGGGCGTGATGCAGAGGACAGGAATGGGAGAGAGGACGCCCGGATGGCAGAAGCGGCGAGCGGCCCTGGGCACTTAAAGGCCGCCCCAGCCAGATAGCCGCGCCGCTGAGGGGATTTCGAGGGCGCTGATACCTTCAAGGTCCCGTCCACTACCAGCCTTGACACATACAATCCATACATGTGCAACCGCCTGTGGCACAGGTCCAGGGTGGGCGAATCGCGGCTACGCTAAGGTGAGCCACCGTGCTCATGGGATGGTGCCTGGAGAGGCCAACCTCTACTGTTGCGCCTCCGCAGGCGTTTCCGCAGGCGTCTCAGCGACGGCCATCCTTGCCCCGACAACCAGAATTAGAATGGAATGCACGGCTCTCCGGCGCCCGGACCTGACGCATCCGCTGAGACAGACGCCTGCGCGGGCAGAAAATAGAAGAGACCGGAGCTGCGAGCACCGGCGCTCGAGCTGCCATGCTCGCCCGCATTGGCCAATCACGGCGCGAGGATAACGAGCTCGTTACGGTTTCTGGCTGTCTAATTGTTGGGACGGGCTCACCTCGGTGAGCGTCATTGAACTGGTAGCGTTTTGTCTCTGCCGTCGCTGTTTCATGCCAATCTCGACGACGTCCATCCACGACGCGGCGTCTCTCGGCGCAGCTCCGCACCCGTCCATGTCTTCTTCGGCGGCGCTCGACATCGTCAGTCACCTGTCCGCCAGGAGCCAGCCGAGTACCCGCGGCACAGGGGCGTGCCTACACAGCTGCGCAGGCTGCCCGCCCGCCCCTTGCCGAGGAAGACGGGGGGAACGCACGGCCGAGAGGCGCGACGACAGCCGCCCAGGAAGCTATTTCGGGACAAACCGATGCGACAAGTCTTCGTCCCGACACTCGTTTCGACGTCGTCCCTGACCATTTTCGCCCGCGCCACCTACCATGCACACGTGCTGCGGGGAGAGGGGCCGTTCGTCCCCGTCTTTTGCCTTTGCGCATCTCGCTGGCGCGTCCCGATCGACCGTTCGGGGGGGGAGGGCCGGGTGGAATTGCAGAGCCGACGGCACAGTTGCTGTTGACTTGTTGTGCGAGGTAGTACGAGCAGGTCAGTCGACGGTTTCCCAGAGTCATCGCCTAGTCCCCTTGCGGCTGCTGGCGGTCCCCACGGGCGCGTGACAGCCGACAACCCAGCCGCGAGCAGCCCGCGATGCACCTGGTGATCTGAAGATTCTTCCCTGGCGGTGCTTGACGTGATTGGTACCCGCTTCCATGGGCCATGTGCGCGCGGATGCCGCCTGGCAGCTCGACGGCACAGCACGGCGGTTTGTCTGTGTCACGGGCAATTCAATTGCGAGCCCACTGTCAAGTCGTTGATAACAAACTTCCTCCGACCTCGGCTCCGCCCCGGAGCCTGAAGCCCGGCTAAGCCCCAAAGAGTCGCCAGCCCACGCTTCCGCCACCACCCCCATCTCCCTATCAACTCTCCAGCGTCGGGTAATTTTCCTCTGCTCTGCGATTTTTTCTGGCCCTCTCCCAGGAGTCCCGTAATGATGCAATCGCGTCACGCCGTTCCCCAGTGCTGCTTGTGGGCTGGCCCCAGCAGGCGTTCCCGAGTCTGTCCCACGGCTACCCGAGGATAGCCACCACACCTTTCTAGAAACCGGCCACCAACAGCACAGCAGGCCTTACGTACTAGGATGTCGCGCGCTATCATGTAAACGCACGTCGCGGGTATGATCGACGATTCTATTGGCAACTGGTGGGCCCTGGCGGCGTTCGTCGTGTCCGTCTAAACTCCAAGAGGTCGACCAACTGGCGTTGGGACTCACTGCGACACGACGCCGGCACCATCTGCTACAGACAAACAACCTTTTGCACGTCACATGACGGCACCGGTCGGTCGATCCCTGCTCTCCGGGTGAGAAATGATTATGCATCTATTTCCTTGCCCTAGACACCGCCCTGCCTTTCCGGCAAGGTGTACGGGTAGTAAGTAGGTGATGATACAAAGGTTGTCCAGCCTCAAGAGGAAGCCAGCCCGCACGCATCATGTTCTTAGCATCGGCCAGCCTCCGAGCAAAGTCGCCCGAGAACGGTCCAGTCCTCTGCTGAGCGATGAACATGTCCCCCCCTCGTCCAGTCCGCGACCCTCGACTATTTGCTGACGGCGCTCTT
This sequence comes from Tolypocladium nubicola, assembly GCA_024340505.1. Lineage (NCBI taxonomy): Eukaryota > Fungi > Ascomycota > Sordariomycetes > Hypocreales > Ophiocordycipitaceae > Tolypocladium > Tolypocladium nubicola. Next base: position 10,069 of record JALHCA010000363.1, read on the forward strand.
GACCTTGTCCTCGACCTTCTCGGCCTTCTCTTTGGCCGCCTCGACGCCCTTCTCGAGGTCAAGCTTCTCCTTTCCTCCCCAGTTGTGGTATGACAGGTATCGGTATCCTTGCGTGAGCTGGGCGCACTCGTTGACGAAGTGGCACGCGAACAGGAGGTAGTTCTTGGGCGTCACGGCGAGGGAGTAGCGCATGAATGTCAGGGAGTAGATGCAGAGAGCGCCCGTCATCTGCCCGGAGATGCTGTAGGCTTGGTGTCAGCGAGGGCATCGGTCAGAGGTGACGGTTGGGTGGGCGACTCACAGGTCAGGGCTCTTCTGCGTGTCCAGGACAGCGGCAACGGGGATGCCAAAGTTCGACACGGGTCCCCAGAAGTCTATTGTATCAAAATGTCAGCCTTTGCTCTCCGTGGGCGGTCGTTCCGCAAGCTCCGGTTTTCGGTGCAAGCTCTCCTGAAGGTCTCGTCCATGACGGCGCGGCGGCTGCAGGACGCGCAATTGGCCGCCCAGGACGCCCGAGCCAGGCAAATCGCAAGTTGCGTTGTCCCTTCTCGGCGCGTCCTGGTCGTGACATCGCCGGAGAGCTCTACCCTTTCCCAGCGCCTTCACTGCGAGAGCCTGCGGAATGTATTGTCGGTATGGGGTGGGCACGTACGGGTCGAGCAGACGTAGTTGAGCATCGGGTTCGCCCTGATCTTGGCGTTTACCGCCTTGACAAGTGCCGCCATCTTGAAAATGCCGAACCGTCGGTTCGAGAGGGGCGCTGCGGTTGGAATTAGGGGTTGATGCGAGGATATCTCTGAGGCGTCTCCGGCCAACAGCGATGGCGGCGATGCGCCGAATTTTGGCGGGTAGGACGGCGCGTCACGTGCTCTCAACGTTCGCCTCTCTTGGCTTGTTGGTCACCGCACCGCATCTCACGTCCCACGGTTTCGTTTCTCTCACAAACCGATGCAGCAAGCCAATCCACTTTCGAGTGCAGGCTATTGCTTGGTCTTTGTTTTTCGTTTCGGTTTGACTCCTGTGACTATCGCCCGGTTGGCTGCTATGTTCTTTGTGGCGCACATTGCTCGTACCCGCTGGCTGAAGCTCTCTACCCCGAAACCGGAACGACAAACAAACATGCAAGCCCAAAGGTTCTTTTAACAGGAACTTGTTCTATATATTCATTACATATGCATCATAGAAGCATGCGTTTTGAGCCACGAATTAGAGCCAGATTGCGCAAACCACGCAGCAAAGGACAGTTCCCTTGATCTGTCAAGTCCGGTTCACGACCGATACGTGCCCATCTGACAGTACTGGCATCGCTTGTCCCTCGTCTCATCCACGGCCTTGCCGACTCCTTCTAGCCCAAAGGTCATCAGTGTTGTGTCGTGGCCATACACTGACCACTTGGGCAGCAAGCCCCTGGCGTTGGGGCTGCCGAACTGGGCAAACGTAAAAGACAGTTGCACGTCCCTCGCCGGCGTGGCGTCCGTCTGGTTAGTCTCGCTTTTGTAGAATGTGTAGGGCACGTCCTCGCCGTGCGTTCTCGTCGGACCTGCAACAGGTAGTGCCAGTTCTCGTTCTTGAAGGGGTTGCCCGGGTACGCGAGTTGCAGGCGAGGACCACTACGAGAAGGGGAGCACAAGTGAAGCTCGCCGCGCTCACCTTCTCTCTTGTACAGCTCCGTCTTAGGCGGCGGCGGTACAGCTCTGTTAGGATGTACTCCATGTCCTCCTTTGGGATGCCCGGCAGCGCAGTGTGTACCTTGGCGTGCCCCCCGCGTCATGTCGACGTCCGGCTGGATGTCGCGATGGCTTCGGCTCTCGAGCAGGAGAATTGCAGGTAGGTTAGGAACATACCCACCGTTGGCAATTGGGCTGAGCGTGTATGTGCTATTGGGCCAGTCGGCGATGGCCTGGTTGTTGATCTCTAAAATGGTCGTCTAGTCGAGGGCAGCGAGCTCAGCGCCGTCAGTGATCTCACGGCTCAGTCTTGCCGGCAGTTGCGAGGGTGCGCTTCTAGATGCCGAGAAGTCAAGGACCGTCTGCCAGCCGGGGCTCTGGATGATAGCGCGGGTGAAGGGAGCCTTCTTCTTGTCGCCCTCTCCGTTGACATGGTGATGCTACCACCGCCGGCAGACTCGCCAATGCGGTCACCTTGCTTGGGTCACCGCCAAAGAGATGGCCGTACTTCTCCACCCTGCCGGCCCGGCAGTGGTGAGAAGCGAGGCCAGGAGGAACGGCAATATGCCATTTCAAAGCCAAACGCTGGTTCTGCAGAGCAATGTTGGGGAAGACGCCCTTGTCGCCGTTGGGCGCAGGGTCGTAGCCCTCGTCGTCCCTGATGCCTGAGAGTCAGTCTCGTTCTCCATTCTCGGTCTCCGGATATGCAGCGCTCACCATCGACGTAGCCGCCGCCGTAGATCCAGGCCATGACCGGAGCTCACCGTGTTATTTCACACTTTCTTAATACACACAGCGCAGCCGACGCGCCTCCTCCTTGCAGGCTTCGTCCTTTTTGTCGGCCTTCTTCCCGTACAGCTTCTTCGGGACTACGGCGTCCAGGAACAGGCAATCCTTGCTCTACTGGTGGTTGACGACGTGTGGTCCGTCCCTGCGAGCCCGGTAGGAGCCTCGTGCGCTGAGGATAAGCACCGTTCTGGATTCACGGCGGCCGACAACTAAGTGAGCGTATAAGTCGATGTGCCTTTGCATGCTTCATGGCAGCGGCTCAGGCTGCCGGCGGCTTGAGCAACCTGCACCAAATACGGCTATCGAATCTCGAGCAACTTCAATACCTGTGAATTGTGTCGATACTGACGTGGCGTTCTCTGGTGTTGAGCATTGAGCAGCTGGGGGACGTTCACCCCCGGGCCCACTTGTCCCCGTCCCGAAAGGCCCGGCCCGCTCACCTCCGAGAAGCCGAGACCCCCACTGACAGTTCGTCTCAGACCACCGACACGCGCTCACATCGGCTTCCTACAGCCCTTACGTCCCAGCCGGCAGTGTACAGCTTAAAGCGGCAGTATTCCGCGGCCTCCTATCGATCTCGATGCGCAAGTAAAGTGCCGGCGTCAATACATCAATACGCACTGCCGGTCATCATCCAATGAGTTTGGATTCGCAACGCCAAAACTCCACGGCCCAACCTCTGGGTATTGAGTCCCCTTTAGGTTCCAAACGAACTTTCCTGGAGCCGAAGTTGCATAGGGCGCATGTGAAATTGTGAAAGGCTCACCCAGGCTTCGAGAACGCATGTACAGTATGTATATTCAGCACACTGAATTATGGCTTATCTACTAATTATAGGAAATGCCGCTTGGCAGTGTCAAGAAGCGAAGAGTGGTACGAGTCTAATGCCATTTGGTACATCATATACAATCTCCCCGTCTCTTGCCGGCTTGCGAGCATCCACCAGCTCCAAAAATGAACAATTAGGAGTAAACAATTAGGGCATCCGGTTGTTTTCTGATTCTTGTTTCAGGAGCAATTTCTCCCTCTCGAGTCATAACAGTCGTGAAATAAGATGTCAGGTCTTTCTTAGACACCAGGTGTGGTGAAGCCATCGCCCTTTGGCCAGTTGCCAACCCCGGCGGGATCGCCGCCGATCCGGACAAACACGCCGACGGCAGGGATGCCACCATCCAAGACGAAGAACTGGTACCAGCCGGGAGGCGCAATGTACTTGCCTGGGGGAGACGTGACTGTGCAAGACGTGCCCGCGCAGGAAAATTCCGGGAAGAGGGTACGCGCACCCATCGAGTTGCCGTGGGTACTGGACACGGAGCCGAGCAGCGAAACGCTGATGGCTCCGTTCCGCGCCGCGGCGCCAAGGGTGAAGGTAACCTTCTGGCTGTACGCCCAATCGGTGCTAGTAAGCTTGAACGTCGGGCGAGTCTTGCCTTTGAGAAGATATGGCGGCGTAAACGTCTCGACGCGGTACTCCTGAGGGTTAACGCCGTCTTGAGGATCCGAGCCCGAGACGAGCACACGACCGTCCAGGAGGGTGATGGCCTCGGAGTGGTACAGGCGGGCCACGGTCGTGTTGGCCATGACGGTGATTCGGCGTCCGATCGGCTTGGCCGGGTCGTACAGCAGGGCGTTCAAGTTGGGGTCCGTCGCCAGGCCGAAACCAGCAACGCCGTGGTGGGCACCGTTGAGGATGATGTACGTGCCGTCGGGCAGAGGAGCCATGCAAGGCATGACACGGCTCGACGGCATACGCTCGATCGCCCAGGTCGGGTTGGCCGAATCCGGGTAGGTGCTGACGCAATTGTCCAGCGCGTTGGAAACCCCCTCGGTCGAGCCGCCGCAGACGAGTACGCCGAGCGGGTCGGTGTACGGCGCACGCTGAGGCAGCAAGACGGCAGTACCCTCGAGCGGGTACGTACGCCCACCCTTGGGGTCGTTGACGGCACCGGGGATGTTGGGTAGCGTCTTGATGGTGGCGAACGTGTTCTCATCCAGAATACGAGCTTCGTTCCAGTAGGCGACGAAGATACCTCCCGAGGGCAGGACGCAGACGAAGGGATACAGGTTGTTGGGGTCGGTGCGCTGGAGCCAGTCCATGTAGAGAGGCTTGGTGCCGGTGGCGGGCAGGATCTCCAGAGTCGGGACGGGAGCGCCGTTGGAGCCTTCCTCTCCGCCAATGACGAGGACAGAGCCGTTGGCCATGTTCATGGTCGAGGGGTACCACCGACCATCCTGGAGCTTGAGGACATTGACATTCTCTTCCCAATCGTTCTTGCCGGGGACACCAGCAGATCCATCGGGGGTGTAGAGGCGAACGCCATATGTCGAGTCGCCAGACCAGCCACCGACGTTGAGCTGGCGGCCAGCCTTGTCGGGCAGAGTTGTGCCGCCGGCACAGAAGATATCGGTCTTGACATGCATCGGCCGCCACGCAGCCTGGAAGTTGCTGGTCAGAGAAAGGTCCAGTTCGTAGGCGCCAGTCGAGTTTATCGGGCCGGTACCCCATTTCTCCAAGAAAGTGACCTTGCCATTGATGGCCTGCGAGGTCATGAGCGGGATGCAGACGCCGCCAATGAGGAGGTTGTAGGCCCCGGCATCTGGGGTGCCCGCCGCTGGGAACGTCCACGAGTAGAACGGGTCACCCTTCCAAAAGTACGTCGTCAGGCGGCTGCCGCCACCGCAGAGGGCCGAGGCATTGCCAGAGCAGGGTACGTTGCACTCCTTGTCGTCGACAATCTTGGCTCCGGCCGTCTGGATGTTGGCAGGGTCACCGCAGTAGCACTCCTTGCCGTACTCCATGCCGGCCGCCATGTAGCCGTAGTCAGCGCACCTCTTCAGACAGGTCTCCGGCGTCAGGTTGGTTTCGAAGAAGCTCTGCCAGAAAAAGGTGCGCTTCTGGAGGACGTTGTCCTCGACGCAGCCTGCATACGTCCAGTTGCCCACGCTGGGAATGATCTTGGGCGGTGAGAAGACCTGGGGCTCGCCCAGGGACAAGATGCTCATCCTGCCTGGCCCGCCACAGTACTGCGAGTCGTTTCCGCCGCAGGGAGTTTTGCATTCGGCATCAGACTTGGCCTTGACGCCGCCGTTGACGATCTGGTTGCCGCAGAAGCACTGGGTGAAGTATTCCGCGCCGGCGACGGTGTAGCCGAGGTCAGCGCAAGCCTTTGCGCAGGATGCAAGGGTCAGGTCTGGGTTATCGGGGGACTGGGAGGTAAGGATGCGGCCGCTGACTCCGTCGACCCAGCATCCGTATGCTGCCCAGCCCTCGGGCAACCCAGTTGGCTGAGGGACCGCTGTCGAGGTGGAGGAAACGCCAGACGAGGTGGAGGAAACGCCAGACGAGGTGGAGGAAACGCCAGACGAGGTGGAGGAAACGCCAGACGAGGT